>OY735282.1:3327081-3354584 GCA_963457715.1 Argyresthia albistria
AATAAAATAGACAAATTTATGATCAAATAGTACAACTTTTTTTTAATTACAACATGATTATGATTAAATCAATCATATTTAAATAGTGTTTTCATTGGAAAAGCATTGTTCATTTTCTTTTAGTAAGGTATACTGCATATTTACTAGAGCTGCACATGTCTGCATAATTTTAGATGCATACACTCTCATGTTGGGTGTTAAGAAGTCAAGAATTCTGAAGGATTTCAACCTTGATATTGCCCTCTCAACATGAATCCTAGCTCTTGCAATTTGACGAGTTACAAGTACTTGCTCCTTTGAAAATTGTGAAGTTGTGAGGAATGGTGGAATATTTACACTTACACCCAGTGGTGCGCAGAGGTCTGATATCAGGAATCCTTTGTCACACAGGATGAGATCACCTGCCAACATGTGTGATAGGACTCCACTGTCTTTAGTAATCACTTTATCAGATGAGGATCCGGGAAAGAGTTCACTGACATAAGTGATAGTTGCATTAGGAGCTATTCCTATCAAAACTTTGAATGTATGCCTTTGTTTATAATGTGAGAACACTGCTTTTTGATCTTTCATTGAAGATGGAATAGCCACCTCAATTTCTGTGCAATCAAGTATCATTTTAGTGTTTGGGAATGCTGCAAAACATATTGGTATAAAGAATGAGTTCTTTTCTCTGCTTGGTACTTTTTCCATCATTCCCTTGAACAATATCTCATGCAAAACATGCAAAAATGTTAGAAATATGTTTTGTACAGTAGTGGAACTGATCTTAAATCGATATCCTAAATCAAAATATTGTAAATTAAGTCGGAGCTTCATTAACGTGCACAAAAGTTGATCATCAATATTGATATTAATTACTTTCCATCCCATGAAATAATTTATTTCAAATCTATTTATAAGATCAATTAAAGCTTGAAAATGATTAACTGTAAGCAACCCCGTATATTGGAACACTAGCAAGTCCACCCCCTTAATGCTTTGAAAAGATAGCCTGTCTTCACCCTTGGCAAGCAAGTCTTTCAATTCTTGATTTTCTTTTTGCAAAAAATAGTTCTCAGCAGTTGTCACTATGTCACTGTTGCTGTTTATTTGGCTAATGTCTTCTGGGTTTACCGACAAATCCTCTACCTCATTAGTTTTTACTTCAACTGCGACACATGTTCTCGGTTTCTTAACTCTGAAAAGGCAATAGCAAAACTTCTGTATGTATAGGTATATGGAGTTGGAGTAGAGGACCCAAGACCGGAAAAATGGAAATCTGTATTGAGAACCCTATACCCCTGCTAAGGGATCAGGACAAGATGATGATGTAGTTAATCTGTAGAAGTTCCATGGTACCTTTTCCTCACTTCTGGGTCAGTAAACTCAAATTTCTTCTTGGTGTGTGCAAAAATGGATGGCGTAATGTCACCGTCATTAGCGAAATGGCAACTGCAAAGGCGATCTTCACGAGTTGGGTCTCTATCTTTACGACTGAAAAAAAAAACAATTAGGAATTAGGAACGAAACCAATACGCCTTCAGAAGAATACAACAATATTAGGCAGGAAACTTATCGACACAATAATTTCCAACTTCTAAAGACTTTTGCATTTGCTGGAAATCTATAAAACCTACAAGTTTCTCTTCTCGAGGCATGATTACACCCCGGGGCATAACAATACGGCATTATATTCACTTACCCAGCTAGATAAACTTGTATTTTTATTTTTATTGTTTATTTGCTTGGACCTTTGACCTTTGTTTATACCCAAACGTCAAAAGCCCGCCATATTGTGACGTCACAGCTTCCGCTGTCTATACGAAAACTGCTGAAGTTAACAGAACCTCAAATTCTAGGTAGGCTAGCTTAGGCTACATCGTCATTGGAATATGAAAAACGATGTTTTAAAAATACCGAGGCTAGTGGCCTGTCAAGTCAAAATAGATACTTTTTATAAACTGTCAGAACGGAACTTTGTTCCCGAGTTCTATGAAATAACAACAGAATGACCTCATGTAAAAGTGCTATCAAATGCTGTCTTTTTTTGCACAAAATTGATGTTATATAATAATTGAAACAAAAAGTAAATTTTATAAAAAACCGACTTCCACAAACCCTAGGTATTTGATTAGGTTGAGTTTAATACAAACTGTAACCCCTTATCCCCCCCCTTGGGGACTTAATTTTGTCAAATCCCATCTCAGTGCTACCCCACGCTACTAAGGAACCTCTGTACAAAGTTTCATGGCTCTAGGTCCACCGGTTTAGGCTATGCGTCGCCTGCCCGTCAGCCACGCATTGTATTTGTACCTAGTATTGAGCAGTTCTGGTGGCCATATGTGGTCTTCATCAGCAGTTCCGCATCACAATATTATGCTTACCATGTGCATTTGCACGAGTTATTATGAAAAACACAAAAATCACTATAGGTCTGCCTATAATATTTGAAGAGTTCCCTGGATTTCTCCAAGATCCCATCATCAGATCCTGACCTGGTGTCAATGGGACCAATGGGAAGGTAAACCCTTTCAAACAAAAAAATAATTTTCCAAATCGGTCTATCCGTCTAGGCGCTATCGGGACACATACATAAAAAAAAAATACTAACATCCGGACGAATTGTAAACCTCCTCCTTTGGGAAGTCGGTTAAAAATATATCTGCTGGAAATATACAATTCTGAGAATGTCAAGCCATTTTGTACATAATGCTTCAACTTAAGACTTGTTCCTAGATTTATTGGATTACCTTCGCCACAAGCCTATTCTGAGAATGTCATGCCATTTTGTACTTCAACTTAAGACTTGCTCCTAGATTTATTGGATTACCTTGGCCACAAACCTAAAACGATCCATACCGGTATGTAACGACCGCAACCCCAATAGGTACCGTTCGGAGTACCGGTATAAGAAGAATACCACATGAGCGGAAATTGGCACAATGCGGGTCAGTAAATTAAACCACAGGTTGCTGTTGTAAATGTCTCATAGGTTTGTGAAGTTTATGTGGTTTGGATTTGAAATGCAGGCGTACTCAGGAACAACTGGGTTAAGTTTAGGACATAATTCATGGAAGGAAAAGACATACTTAACAACATAACATAAGTGCAGAGCACAATTGATTGGGGGCATACTATTATGTAATAACTCTGTTTGCGACTTTGTCACGTTGGCATCAAGTATTTTCCATAATTTTTGCAAAGGTATTTTTTAAAACACTGCACGTTTTGCAACGCGGAGTGCGAAAAGTAATTAAAAAATAAATCCCTGCCTGCACTCGTCTCAAAAAAAAAGAAAATTCATTTGCAGTCACCGCGCTTAGCTAAGCGTTCGCCATTACGGGTGTTCCACATGTGTGTAATGGTGAAAATATTCAAATTTTCCTAAAAAAGACGGACCGGTCAGCCATTTGTCAGGGTTCTGGCCCTGATCGCCTGACTGACACGTTTCCGATCATTAATTTTCGACACCTGACGCGCTGTGGCGAAAATACAAAATGGCCGGTCCGGTCACCCACGGAACCCTGGATCAAACGAGCAGGATCTAATGATCTTCCAATATTGGAAGGAGAAATGATGCCTTTGTTGTTGGGGCCCGTAGAAAAGATACTATCCGACGACGCTAAGAAAATGTAATCGATTTGACGGCCAAGTGATAAGTTTTTGTTGTGATAAAAAAGTTATTAACGTCTGATAATAATAAATAGCGTCACGCCTTTTCCCATACGGGGTGGCAGAGGCACAACTGGCCCCCGATTTTCGCGCCAGATCATCTTCCCAGTCGAGATGTCGGTTTTGATACCGCCTGAATCCGTCGAAAACGATCTCGATTTATATTTATTTCTATCGAAAACGGGTCTAGATATCTCGGTTGGTCGAAAGGCTAGTCGTAAGAATAGCTTTTTCTTGTTTTTGATAGAGATTTCGGTATCTCAAAATCGATATTTCGACCATGGACATGATCTTGCTAGCCCTCGTGTGCCCACTTTCAGCCAGTGATTCAATTCACCATTCTGCGTACAGAGAGCTAGCCCATCGCCGCAGCTATAATAAATAAAAAAAAAAAAAGTTGTTTTATTTCATAAAAACTGTTACATAACACATAACGAGACTGACGAGACTTTCCAGTAAATAAGTAAACTATGGAGTAATGAAGGTTTCCTCACGATGTTTTCTGTCACCGTTATAATGTCCGTATAACTAAAAGACTTATCTCATTGGTACATGGTCAGCCCCGGAATTCGAACCTGCATCTCCTGCGCGAAAGGCAAGCATGAAACCCACTAGACCACGGAGTTCAAACAAATTAAAAGTCTGTAGGTACTTTTAACCCCAAAGTCTCAAAAGTTTCTGTTAATATCATAAACTAGTGGCTCTGTGAGCTGTAGACCTCGCGAGTATGCCGCTGGGAAAGCTGAACTGCTAACACTAACACAAATAATTTTCTTTCAATAACACATACAAACTTATGAATGTACCTGGTTATGTACATGCAGTATGAAAGTAGCCGCACTAATAACTTTGTAAACTACATTTTGCGATCTTTAATACAACCTACTGACTTTTTACTAAAATTATATAGTCTGTTTCACTCTCATGGTCTTTGCAAATCCAACGACACCTCATTTGTTAATATCCATCGAGCCGTTTGGGTTGTAGCGTTTTTTTTACATTTTAAAACCCCATATCTCCGCCATTTTGAAAAAATCCAAAAACTGGCCCAATAAAAAATTCTATTTAATTTTTTAACCTACTCACAAAATTTCACGCGAATCGGTTGACAAATGCGCCCTGTAGAGGAGAACAGGAAAAGAAACAAATAAATAAACATACGAAAGCATTTTTGGCCAATCCTGAAACGGAGACGCTTCACTCGCTTCGCTCGGTCGGTCAATAAAGGCAGAAAGAAGGTTGCAAACTCTTTGGTTAATAAACTTCTACACTACCATATCAAACAATTAAACTAAGTTGTGGTTTGTCTTTGATACGAGGTCTCAACATCAACAATGCACATTAGCAGTTTGTCAGTTCCATAAAATATAGAATACATGTACAAAAGTAGGGTATCTATATCTAATAAGCATTATCACAGACTACTAAATAGTTACTACGTAACAGATACTTCACTCAGTAGGAAATTTCCAATACCTACTGATATAATAGCCTACTCCGTCGCGTCAGCAACGTCATGCTAAAATGTGCCCAAATGCTCAAGCGTACAGTTGTGATCGCCTCGCACCGCGCGATCACACACTAATCGCGGGGCTGCCTCTTCGAGAAGGCATCGTAGATACTCGTACGTTACGAACACAGTTCAAAACGTGCGTGCGCTTGGCTTGCGACAACCATACTGACTTGGTCAGCCGGGCCATAGCCGGGCTGCCCGAGAGCTCGGGCGGGCGGTAGGTAATTATAGCGCGCGAGTACATTCAGTGACGGAGGCCTGGCATTATCCTAATAGGGCGCATCAATCACAAATAAGTATGTCATATCGGTAGAATACAATTTATAGATGTCTATTGTTTAGTTTAGGGCCCGTTATTAATTGCAACGGTCGAAACATCAATTAGGAATACAATACGCATGCAGAATTAATATCCAAATTGATTAAATAATTTAATAACTCTCCATACAATATACGATTGAAAAGTAAAATATACCATCAACTACTTAACTCCGAGACAGCGTGGTGGATTACCTCCGGGTAAATTCCGTCACGCATTTTCCGATACGGCGGCGCGGCAATGGCGCAGTTTATGAAATTCTCCATTTGAGTTACAGGGGACTAAGCCCATCGCCCGCCGCCGCATAAATAAGCACTGGACATCACATACCTATGACATTGTTGTAACATTTTTGTACCGGCTTCTCCCTATCCTGAATTTTCCCTGCAAGCAAGCCACAAGCCAATAGATAGCATGACTCTATCACCATAAACCAGGATCTCGTAGGCTGTTGGCACCAAAGCCTTTGCCTGTTTTGCGCCAAATAGAAAAAGTATAAACATAAACATGGCGGCGTTCGCTTGTTTCCCGCGCTTTTCGTGTTTTACAGCAAATGTCGGTCGCGTAGAGATAATGACGCGAAAATACGACTGGAATGGAATTTGCGGTTCCATCTTTTCGCAACGCAACGGAGAGGTTTTTGCACGGCACATTCGGTGGGTTGTAAAAATCAAGTTACAGCTTTACTAGCCGGTCAGAATATCTGTGCACCTCGCTGGAATGCGGCGCCTCTCCCGCTTCCCCTGTCACCTCCCCGCGCACTCCCCGGTGCGACAGTACGGTTAGCATCTTCGTTGCCGATACACGTCCCGATAATTTTGATATTTTCGCTTTGTTGGTGTTTTGTTTTTTCATCACGTGGAGAGACTACAGCGAGAATACTGGGAAAAGGATCATCTAGCAGACGACAACATCACACATTTTTTAATACCACTAGGGGAAGACAGTTCGGAGAGTTCAGAAAGTGAGAGTGAGGAAGATACAATGTCAGGCATTGAGTCAATAATTTATAGTGACTGAGTTTAATAATAAATGTTTTTGTAACAAAATTATTGTTTTTTAATAACAAACCCTTCATCAATGATAAATTGATTTGAATAGGTTAGTAGTTTTTTTTTACCTCCACATTTCTCGAAATAACTTTTTTTCACACCGTACCCAGACCGCCGATATGACGTCACGAGGACAGGTGCACAGATATTGTGACCGGGTAGTACAACGATCTTTTGGCGCGCGGTGGCAGGTGGAACGATCTGTCACTTGCTCGCATGGTTGATGACATATTTTGTTTTAGGGTTCCAATCCTTAAAAGGAAAAAAAGGAACCCTTATAGGATCACTGTGTTGTCCGTCTGTCTGTCTGTCCGTCCGTCTGTCACGACCCCTTTTCTCAGCAACGCGTGGAGGTATCATATTGAAATAAATATCGATTACTCAGGTCTATGGTAATCGATATTACCCTTGGAGCTGTGAAAAAATTAAAATTCTAGGTCCACGCAATCAAAAGATACCGCGATATTTATGTCATAATTTTGCTGAATTTGTATGAACTCGCGTGGAACTCGCAAGTAGGGTACTTCAGGTTGGCCTAGGGTTATGAAATTTGGAATAAAGGAAGGTCTTATAGCACATGTAAAGGGAAAAATCCGAAAACTGTAAATTTCTGTCTGTCTGTCTGTCATATTCAATTTGGTTTACGTGGATGACATCACACTTTAGTTTTTTTATGTGGAAACCTAATTACACGTGTTACGCTCTCCAAGTGTGATCGGAACCCTTTGTGCGCGAGTCCTACTCGCACTTGGCCGGTTATTTTTGGTTCATTTGCCTTGTCAGGCCAGCGAAGATTACTATTATAGACCATACAGCCTTGTCTTATGTTGTTTTCTTGTCTTAGTATTTGTATGCCAGTGGCCTTACACTGGGCCAAATCTTCAATATCTTGAAGTCTGTCAAACCGGCCAACATTGCCCTTGGAGGCTAACTTTGCACAAAACCCAAAATTAACTTCAAATATCGATTGCAGTTCCCCTTAGGGAAATAGCAACATTTTTATATTTTCTGGGTTTTAAGTATATATTTAGCAATACTGCTTGACCGACGTATGGCTAAGTTCACACTGTTGCCCGTAACACGTGTTTAAATATGGGTGTCAAAAGGGTGGGCCAAAAATTGGTGATATTTTTTTCAATGCTGTGACCGTCTTAAGTTTCGTAGGTATTTAATTCTGATAATGATGGTACAGCAGATCATTACGCAAATGACTGTTCATTGTTTTAGACATTTGATGGCTGTTTCATTGAGATAATGCCTCGGGCAATGATTCCCGAACTTGCGTTGACATAATGGTGACAACATTGCCCACTGCAAAAACAGTGCGAGGGTTGTCAACAGTGTGACAATTTAATAAAAATATTTTTACAATAATGCTTAATAGGGTATTTTGGGGGATAGTACCCATTATTATGAACAACATTAGCCTAGAACCTAAATCAAAAACGAAACAAAAAATCTGTCACACATACTTACTAACACTCGATGGAGGAGCATCCATAGAAAAGCTTTACACCCGTGTCAGTTGGCAGCGCTGACTTCCGGCGCGACCGGAAATGCGGCCCTGTCCCCCCCTCTCCCCCCCTCACCTGATATCTACTACTGCCTGTTCAGGGAGAGGTGATTCTTCATAATTAATAATTTCTTTATTGCACTCAGACATTTGAAAATAGAGGTTCTCCTGAGGTTCTCATGTCTCAGTACGCGACCGACTACTATACAACTACTAACTATCAGTTGTGGGGAAAAGCCTTATACAAACTTTTTTTTTTACAGTAAACATAGCGTCACGCGTTTTCCCATACGAGGTGCCTACTTTTAGCCAGTTAGGCCGAGGCTTGTCATTATCGCAGCAACTCGATTTGAAGTATATTCGGAATATTTCCAATAGGCTTGTGGCCTGTCAAGTCAGAATAGATACTTTTTATGAACTGTCAAAACGGAACTTTTGTTCCTGAGTTCTATGAAATAACAACAGAATGACGTCATGTAAAAGTGCCATCAAATGCTGTCTTTTTTGCACAAAATTGACTTTATGAATATCTGCTGGAAATATACAATTCTGAGAATGTCAAGCCGTTTTGTACATAATGCTTCAACTTGAGACTTGTTACTAGATTTATTGGATTACCGCGGCCACAAGCCTATTCCTGTAAATACGCTTCGTTTCAGCTACGAACTTACTTATTGAAATAACAAATTCGTTGCCATGCCAACCGTTTAACAAATACGTTGCCATGCCAACTTTTTAACATTACTCGGAATGGCACGCGATCTTGTTATGTTTTGTCTTCGAACGGATTTCCTCAGATTTCTTAGGCATTCTAACGGCCGAATAACATAAAATATTTACATATGTACAGGATATACATTCAAGCCAGGGAGCACTTATCCAGTGGAGAGCGCATAGATACATTTTCCTTTGAAACACAACTCACCAAATTTACGGGCGGCGGGGGACGAGGTAAGAGAGCTGTGGTCAGCCGCTGCGAAACTGTCTGGCGGCCCGTCATCGTACATAGGTTGCGTATGCGAACGTTTGTTCAATACAACAAACGTTTGGCGAGCCGCATTCCCCCGCAGGCGCAGTCAATTGGATATATAGTCTCTGATTCAGGCGCATGTTATACAAAGTGACCGTCGACATTATACCGAACACAAAGTTAGCAGCTATCGTCGATGCCCTCAATTTGGAAATAGTAAACTATGAATTATACAGGGTGTGACAGAAAGGGGTGTACAAGCCAAGGAAGAAGGTTGTTATCCTGAACAACTTTCTCTATGGGACCGACTTGATCAGAGCTTTATTTTTCACTCCACCATACAGGATCAGTCATTCAGAAACTGGGGGACAGTCATTCAGCGACTTGCAACATGCGTTTAATTTTAAGATTAATTCAAAATATCGGCACGTGCTTGGCTGAAATGAGTTTGATAATATTAACAAGTTGTCATAGCTAATTTCCCTTTCGGAAACTGGGCGATATTTTTTTTACAACCTATATAAAAATAATATTTGACTATTGTTGATCTCCCAATTATCTGATGCCCCAAAAATCCCATCAGCATCGATCCCTTGGTACCCGAGTCAAGTCACCCGAAACATCATATTAAGCCTTTCATACACACACTTCCAAACCCTAAACACACAAACACAAACATAAAAATTGGTCAAGTGCGGGTCGGACTGCCTAAAACGGCAATACCTTCAATCTAGTCGTCAGTCGTCTGGCGCTATTGTATTCACCTACTATTTAATTCTAAACACCCTTTTTAGGGTTCCGTACCCGAAGGGTGCCAAACGGGACCCTATTACTGAGACTTCGCTGTCCGTCTGTCCGTCCGTCCGTCCGTCCGTCCTGTCTGTCACCAGGCTGTAACTCATGAACCGTGGTAGCTAGACAGTTGAAATTTTCACAGATGATGTATTTCTGTTGCCGCTATAACAACAAATACTAAAAATCAAAAGAAATTTAATATTAAGGGGGGCTCCCATACAACAAACCTGATTTTTTTTGCTCATTTTTGCTCGATATTGATAATGGTAGCAGGTAGACGCTTAAAATGTTCACAATATATTGAGTATATTATTTACTTAAAAAATAAATAATTAAATTAAAATTAAATTAATATTTAGGGGGGGCTCCCATACTTTTTTTTTTGCGGTTTTTTATAGATAATGGTACGGAACCCTTCGTGCGCGAGTCCGACTCGCACTTGGCCGGTTTTTTTTCGTATTTTTCAGTATTTTTTGTTGTTGCGGCAATAGAAATACACATTCTGTAAAACATTTCAACTCTCTAGCTATTATACGCTTCGTGCTGCAGGACCCGATGACGGGCAGCGGAGACTTTGTAATAGGGTCCCGTTTGGCAACCCGGGAACCCTAATAACCGGCCAAGTGCGAGTCGGACTCGCGCACGAAGGGTTCCGTACCATTATCTATAAAAAAACCGCAAAAAAAAAAATGTATGGGAGCGCCCCCTAAATATTAATTTAATTTTAATTTAATAATTTATTTTTTAAGTAAATAATATACTCAATTTAAGCGTCTACCTGCTACCATTATCATTATCGAGCAAAAATTAGCAAAATAATCACGTTTGTTGTATGGGAGGGAGCCCCCCTTAATATTAAATTTATTTTGTTTTTTAGTATTTGTTGTTATAGCGGCAACAGAAGTACATCATCTGTGAAAATTTCAACTGTCTAGCTACCACGGTTCATGAGATACAGCCTGGTGACAGACAGACAGCGAAGTCTCAGTAATGGGGTCCCGTTTCGGGTACGGAACCCTGAAAATGTACTACAAGTCTGACGCACACCAAGCCAACCTCTCATCCACTCCACTTGTAGAGGCTCAGGCCATGGCAAACATGTGGATCAGGTATTATACATGTATATGTATAATAATCCATTAATCAAAACAAGTGAAGCCCACTTCCGAGCATCGAACCTGCCACTTTCAGAATACGACCCTTGCCCTCCCTTTCTGAGAGAGTGGCCAAATGTGACAGACGATTAAACAATGATTAATCCGAAATGGAAAATAGTGGGTTTCAGGTTGCCTCTTACGCAGGAGATGCAGGTTCGAATCCAGGTGCTGACCAATGAGATATAATTTTAAGTTTAAGCACAGATACTATAATATTAAACTAATACAGATAGACCACGTAGAACAAAATAAGTGACCGGCGTGAACTGAGATGCTACGGAAGCTTCTTTAGTTCGAGGGTTTTATCGCTTGGTTCAGCACCATCGAAAAATTGCAAATACCACGACATGGCGCTAGGATTTGTAGGATTTATTCTAAGTTTAGCGCCACCTAGAAGTATGTTCACTGAAACCTTGGCGTTTAAATTTAAAGTACAAATCTTACTCCTCACGCCATCTCTTTTTGACGAAGGGTTACTAATTCTAATTTGTATCGGATGAGCACCCTGTGGTTAAGTACGAAACGGAAGTTCTAACGTTGATGGAAAACATCGCGAGGAAACCTTGTAGCTGTGGCGATAGGTTAGCTCCCTGTCACGCAAAATGGAGTGTCATATCACTGACTAAACAATAAGAGATAATTGAAACAAAAAGTAAACTTTAGAAAAAACCAACTTCCACAAACCCTATCTTATTAGATTGAGTTTAATACAAACTGTAACCCCTTATTCCCCCCCCCCCCCCCCTTGGGGAATTAATTTTGTCAAATCCCATCTCAGTGCTACCCCACGCTACTAAGGAACCCCTGTACAAAGTTTCATGGCTCTAGGTCCACCGGTTTAGGCTATGCGTTGCCTGCCTGTCAGTCACGCATTGTATTTGTACCTAGTATTGAGGAGTTCTGGTGGTAATATGTGGTCTTCATCAGCAGTTCCGCATCACAATATTATGCTTACCATGAGTAAATGCACAAGTTATAACTAAAAACACGAAAATCACTACAGGTCTGCCTATAATATTTGAAGGGTGCCCTCGATTTCTCCAGGATCCCATCATCAGATCCTGACCTGGTGTCAATGGGACCAATGGGAAGGTAAACCCTTTCAAACAAAAAAATAATTTTCCAAATCGGTTTATCCGTTTAGGCGCTATCGGGGCACATACATAAAAAGAATAATATCCGGACGAATTGTAAACCTCCTCCTTTGGGAAGTCGGTTAAAATGACATCTCGATAAACTGTAGATTTAGTAAAATCGACGTTTTAACACAAACTGTCCTTCCTACCTTTGCTAACTGATACAGAAGACCTCGGCCTAAGTATTGAGTTACGTCTGCGTGTGAGTGAGACAGGTACACCAGAGTCCTATGTGTGCAAGCGAGACAGGTGTACTCAGTGTTAGGTTACCTGACGGACCACACAGAAGATATTATGTAATTAAATTGTACTACTGAGTGATAATTCAAAATGGAATGTGATTGAAATGACAATGGCACATGTAGTAAATGATCAAGTCCTAGATTGAAACTGATTTATTTGTTGCCATGGCAACCATGCCATAGACTCACACTACATCTCCCTATCAAATAAACACAATTACACAATACATAATACAAACACAACATAACAATAATTGAAACAAAAAGTAAACTTTAGAAAAAACCGACTTCCACAAAACCTATTTGATTAGATTGAGTTTAATACAAACTGTAACCCCTTATCCCCCCCCCCTTGGGGAATTAATTTTGTCTAATCTCATATCAGTGCTACCCCACGCTACTAAGGAACCTCTCTACAAAGTTTCATGGCTCTAGGTGCACCGGTTTAGGCTATGCGTTGCCTGCCCGTCAGCCCACGCATTGTATTTATACCTAGTATTGAGCAGTTCTGGTGGCCATATTCATCAGCAGTTCCGCATCACAATATTATGCTTACCATGTGCATTTGCACGAGTTATTATGAAAAACACAAAAATCACTATAGGTCTGCCTATAATACTTGAAGAGTTCCCTCGATTTCTCCAGGATCCCATCATCAGATCCTGACCTGGTGTCCATGGGACCAATGGAAAGGTAAACCCTTTCAAACAAAAAAATAATTTTCCAAATCAATCCATCCGTTTAGGCGCTATCGAGGCACATACATAAAAAAAAAACAAAAAAAAAACAAACATCCGGACGAATTGTAAACCTCCTCCTTTGGGAAGTCGGTTAAAAATACAAGCACACTTTCTAGATTGAAAAAGATTTATTTGTTGCCATGACAACCATGTCATAGACACATACCAGCACATAACATAGCGTCACGCCTTTTCCCATACGGGGTGGCAGAGGCACCACTGTGCCCACTTTCAGCCAGTGATTCAATACTCCATTTTGCGTGACAGGGGGCCAGCCCGTCGCCGCAGCTATGGAGTACTGAAGATTTGCTCTAGATGCTTCCATCACCAAAGATTGTTTGAAGACGTATATTTACAACACAAATATATTTCTGTACGTTGAGTTTCGCTTGTAGTTATCGCATTTAAATGGGAAATAGTTAGTTTAGTTTGAACCAGGCGTTACCAAGTCTGCCCGATAATTCAAATCTGCAATCAAATGTTACGGTCAAAGCAAGCTGTGTCGCTGGCAAACGTCAGTTTAGTGCAGTTTAATGAATGACTTGCATTGCGTGCAAACAGGCTTTGTGTACAGATTAGTGATTTCACTGTACTCCGGGCACGATCCGGTATCCGGCCTACTTGTTCGGATAACGAAAGTCGAGGGAGGATCTTAGTCGAGGACGGATTTGTAAGAAGAGGAGTTGGAACTTGAAACAGGGTCGTAAATGGATAACCAAATATTTGGTCGCTGCGGAAACTACTTTTTTCTCACGACCAATCAACCATATCAAATTCTCGAAAGATGTCTAGTAAAATCTACAAAACAAGTGATATAGGCGAAATTAAACTATGATATCTGGGAACCGAGCTTCGCTCGGCGGTTGGTGGCATAAACACAATAAAATATTACATTCTGCTCTGTTTTGAAATAGCTGCAAACGAGAAGCAAACAGGTATTTTGTTTTCCTCATGAGTTTTAGGCACAGATTCATTATAGATTCTGATATAGATTTAATTCTTTGCCTAGATCTCACGAGGAAAACAAAGTGCCTGTTTGCTTAAAGCAAGCAAGGAGGATGAATAGCATATTATGAATTTAGATTCGACCTCATTTGAACGAAACTTTTTTGTGAGAACAACCGCCAAAAAATGTCACGTGATATGAAGTCGCAATGAGTAACTAAATTTTTGATTGTCATTGGAATTTATGTCTTATTTTCATTGTACTAAAGTGAAATTGCCAATCCTATTGAGAAAAGCATGAAATCTCGGAAATACGTGATTTTTCAGTTATGAAACCTAGTTCGATCGATTTTTTACCCCGAAAAACCCCTATATTGCAAACATCGAAAACTTCAGCGCCCTTTTCTAGAACTCAAAACATATATCGTTACATAAAAATATTCCTCGTTTAAAGAGATGGGCGACGCGGGCCCTGGGCGCGCACCTAGTAGTGGATAAGCAGTTGTTAGACCGTCATGGTTATGTTCGTGAAGTAAATTATGTGATAGGGGGAAGTTCTTTGCGATGGTTGACCTTATTTATAACCGGGCGACAAGATATCCGGTCAAAGTGTCCTCTACGAATATCCGGTCTAAACACTGACCGTTGCGTTTCTCACAAATACACACACACATGCACACATACAGTGAAAATACATTAACGTCACTTGCAACGGTCGGGTCAGTTAGTAATGTGAGACATTAAGATGAAGAGTGTTTAGGAAACACGGTCTTAGTGACACTTGATCGCGAGTTAACGCTAACTCGAGAACAACTAAATGTTTACCAACATACCTATGTTCCACAAATAAATGATTTGATTTGATTTGAACTCCATATTTTTATGTTTTAACAAACAGTTAAACCAGAGAATATGGAGTTAAGACTTAACTCCACGCGTTCTCGATATAAAAGTTCTTGACAGACGAACGGACGGACAAAGAAGTAATCTCATATTGTTTCCTTTTTTTCTTTTAAGAACTGGAACCCTGAAACGTAGTTGTACCTATTTGATTATTGACATAAACGTGGATGCAGCTGTGCTTCTGCCAACCCGGTTGGGAAATGTCTCATATTAAACATTTATAATAGAATAGAAAACATTGCATTTGAGAAATCTAAGAAAACTGTATCTTTCTCTTCGTACAGAAAACGGTACACACTATTTCTTTGCTACGCGCGGCCGCGTTACGCCGTAGTGCTACGTGACAGCGCATCCGTTACGAACCTGCTACGGCCTACGACACTTGAGTGCTACGAGAGTTTTTTTTCTGACCTTTTTCTTGTAGAAAATAGGCTTATCCCCTTTCACGCAAACTTGAGAATACAATAACTAGAATAACTGGCTAAAATTGGACACTATTTTGTCTCTGCCATCCCGTATGAGAAAAAGCGTGACGCTATGTTATGATTTTCAGGAAAGTAGACTATATAATGTATTTATAATATAAAACATTTCTAAAGCGCTAAGAGCGGAGAATTAAAACGCAATAGGCCTCATTACCTGACTGTGCATGTGTGTGTGGTGTGTGTGTGTGTGTGTGTGTGTGTGTGAGAGAGGGTGTGTGTGTGTGTGTGTAGGTTTGTCCGATACGCGGTGTCAAAGGCGCCATTAC
Source organism: Argyresthia albistria (assembly GCA_963457715.1). Taxonomy (NCBI): domain Eukaryota; kingdom Metazoa; phylum Arthropoda; class Insecta; order Lepidoptera; family Argyresthiidae; genus Argyresthia; species Argyresthia albistria. The sequence continues at coordinate 3,342,772 of OY735282.1, forward strand.
CAGGCTTCTCGGATTAACTTTCTGTTTATATGGCTTCACTTTACAGTATAAACTGCCGATCATAATAAGTGCAACTTAAAATTAAAGAGAGCAATGATTTTGAGTGTTTGCTTTTGGTGTTATCATGTACAGAACTGCAAATATAAACTCTAAAGTTAATTGTGGATTTTGATGGTATAAAATTCATAATGATATTTTTTTATCATTGAAATATACTCGATCTTCGTTTAGTCATGATTGTATTTAAGTTATTATTTATAAAACAATGCAAAGCCGTATTTTAGGAGCTATATATAATGAACAAAGGCGAGCTTATCTTCAACAAGCTATCTCCACAAACCCAGTCTTCAAAGGCACTTGAATATAAAATTCATATTTTAAAACGCAGATAAAGCACATCCAGAGTTTCTCAAAAGGTGCGACTCAGGGTCCCGCAAGCACTTTTGAAGTACCCTCTACTCCGAGGGTTCCGTAGCCGAGAGGGATGTACTGAGAGTAGTGTGCAAAGCTGTTTTCGAGTGTCGAGAATCGAGATGTCAGAATCGATTGGCGGTGACAATAGATATGGGTTCTATTCTTTCTTCGACGAGTATTTTGTGGAAGTTGCGAGAAAGCTCCGTAGTTTATGATCTAAATAAGAGGTATGTAGATAGGTAGTAGAAAGTACGTAGTAGAATGGTAACAAGACTTTACAAACTTGCCAACTTAACTAATAGGTTGGGTAAAAAGTCTTTTCGTATTTTATGGTTGTAAATAAATATCTTTGGATGTATTAATTGTATCTGGCTCATTTTGATGTCAATAAGAAGGTTGATTTCAAAAAAGGAATAAATATAATAAAGTTTTAATCCCGACAATTTTTAATTTATTTTTCATTCGGTCAAAATGAGTGAATCTAATGGAGAAATGCAATACATTTTAAAGAAGGTCAACGTGAAGTACACTCTAGGTTTTGATTCCCTTGCGATTATCAAGCAATTTCAGCAAAATTGAGACATATGCGGTATCTTTTGATTGCGTTGACCTATAAGTTTAATTTTTTCACAACTTAAAGAGATTACGTAGTTGCTATACGACCCCGCAGTCACCCTGTATATGTATATGCCTTCTTTCCTCATTTAGGAAATCGCCCAACGCTATCAAATTATTTATGTTCTCCAAAATCTGCCTCTCCCATACATTTAACTCTAAATAGCTATTAAATTACATCATAAATATTAAAATATATGACCCATTAACCAATACGCCACTGATTGCTTTTCAAAGTAACGCAATCAATTTTGTATTTTATGTCTCTGAATTTAAAGTTTACATTCTCGCATCAACTTCTGGTGTAACCCTGTCATACATTTAGAACTTATGATGAGTACTTAGAAGCTGTTTTACGATCATCAGCCTTATGTTGTAGCATTGAGGGTTGTATTTCGCTTGTAGTTTATTGTCGAGGAACTTAATTTTTTATGAATTTTCAACGACATTATAATGGCGGCGGAAAATTCGGTAATTTGGTAGAAAAATATAACAAAATTAGGGACAACTTATTCGAAACTGTGATTATGGTTGTTGCTGTTCCATATAGTGTAGAAAATAAACTCGAATAACTAGTCTCGTAGCAAAAATATAAACAAATCGCTCTTACAAAAAACATATTAAGAATGCTAAGAGCACAAATACATGTACCTAGCACAGGAAACTTAACTTAACTTAATTATGTATAAATATTTATATATCCACACAACCACAATTTATTTATTTATTTATTTCTTTATTTATTTATTTATTTATTTATTTATGTATACCGCATACTTCACCTCTTAAAATCTCTAATTCAGACGCATTTCAATTTTAGTTTACTACCTTGTTTTTTTTTCAGTTTTATTTCAGTTAGTCATATTTGACAGTCTCACATCTACTCACAACGCTACCCGATAGCTAATAAATAACTGACAGCAATCTCTGTACGGTCTCCACGATACAGGTTAGACCTAGTGTGGAGACCACAAGTAATCTAAGTACCTCAATCTAGTATATACTGTACCTGTATATTGTAAGTGAACTTTGTATAATCTCCTACTGGCAAATAAAGACTTTTGTATTTTGTATTTGTATAGCATCGTGAACAATATGTGAGTTTATTACTCCGTTAATGTAAATGTCCTGTAAGCCCATTAATATCCTGTAAAGGCCTTTACGGGTAAGATTGAGCCATACTCAACCACTCTGGCTCAGTGCGGGTTGACGGAGGGGTGTCGGGCTGGTGGCCTACCCTTTTAGGGCTTTCGATATTTAATTAAATAGTTGAAATTCTTTAAATCTAACTCTACATTGTTCTTGAAAAGGAAAGAGGCACTGGATTTCAAATTAAGTCTCACTCATATGTCAGTGGTAATTACTATCTTCACGGCGTGTAATGAAGGGGGTAGGCAGGGTGGCGGGCAGAGACTATATATCCAATTGACTGCGCCTGCGGGGGAATGCGGCTCGCCAAACAAACGTTCGCATACGCAACCTATGTACGATGACGGGCCGCCAGACAGTTTCGCAGCGGCTGGCCAATCACAGCTCTCCAAGTTACCTCGTCCCCCGCCGTAAATTGGCGAGTTGTGTTTCAAAGGAAAATGTATCTATGCGCTCTCCACTGGGTAAGTACCCCCTGGTGGCAGGCGTAATCAACCTGACTCGGTGTTTATTCGCCAATAAAGAAGGTAGACTTATGTCTGCCTGACTTGAAGAACTTTATGCACAGGGTGTAACAGTTGTTAGATATTTACATAATTCCACAAACCCTATTTGATTAGATTGAGATTAATACAAACTGTAACCCCTTATCCCCCCCCCCCCCTGGGAAGAAAACACGAAAACATGTCGCAGCGGACGCGGCTTTAGATTTTATAATTTTCTTACCATGACTGTGAGAGGATATACAGGTTATTGTGATCAGAAGGATTTGTACCTGTAATAGAAAAGAAGAACTACATTAGTGGAGAATTAAAATATTCGGTATGAATAATACTAAATACGTAAATTCTATCTATCTCTATACTAATACAAAGTATAGCGAAATTAAAAACCAATCATTCATTCATTCATAAGCCATTTAGGTCTGCATCGATCAACATCATGTGATTGATCATCGGGAAACAGATGGTTAGACCTCCATGCTGCAATTACAAGAGTTATCCACTATTTTGTACTTAATTTTTGAGAGATCTCGTTTTAGAGATAAGCTCGCCTGTGTACACTGTTTTTACTTTTTGTCCTTGCAATTAATTGTGTGCAATAAAGAAATTGTGAATTATGAATAATTTACATTGCGCGCAATCTGGGGCCTAATGCTGCTCTGAGAATTTCACTTATATTTCATTACTATTCCATTGCAAACACCCAAAATGGCGTCATTTGGTATTCTCCTAAATTATTATCCTCCTTGATTGGGTGTTTGCAATGGAATAGTAATGAAATATAAGTGAAATTCTGAGAGCAGCATTAGGGCCCAGTTTGATGGGGGGTGAGAATAAATCATTGTGGAAAGGTAATTTTTATTACTACAAAGCTGCGGTGATGGGCTGGCCCCCTATCACGCAATATTTAGTCATGAAAAACTGGCTAGAGTGGACAAAATTATGCCTCTGCCGTATGGGAAAAAGGCGTGACGCTCTCTGTGTGTGAGGGTGTGTTTGTGTGTGTGTGTGTTTAAAATATGACGGACACACATTTGAAGGTTTACAAGCAAATTGATTTTAAACCGCTATTTAATTATCACATTCCCGCACAGCAATGACCGACGACCAGTGGGGGGGGGGTCTCGCGCGGCGCCCCAGCCCCCTGCCCGGTCCATTACCCCCCCAGCGCCTCTGTGTGTGTGTGTGTGTGTGTGTTTAAAATATGACGGACACACATTTGAAGGTTTACAAGCAAATTGATTTTAAACCGCTATTTAATTATCACATTCCCGCACTGAGCCAGCATCATGGACAATGAGCACTTACCCAGTGGAGAGCGCATAGATACATTTTCCTTTGAAACACAACTCACCAATTTACGGGCGGCGGGGGACGAGGTAAGAGAGCTGTGATTGGACAGCCGAGCCGCTGCGAAACTGTCTGGCGGCCCGTCATCGTACATAGGTTCCGTATGCGAACGTTTGTTGAATACAACAAACTTTCGGCGAGCCGCATTGCCCTCCCCCGCAGGCGCAGTCAATTGGATATATAGTCTCTGATCATGGATTATGGTTATGACTCAATCTTATTCGTATCCGGGTGCACCTCGGTGGGGACATCTTCATTTCGTGTGGAAACTTAAGTTGACGTAGGAACAATCATAGAAGATCCTTCCAGTAGTCAGCCACCGCGATCGATGGCTGTGTCGTCAGCAGGGATCGGATCGAAGGTGTGAATTTACCTAAAGTTTGTAGTCGGACATGACAAGCAGCAGTTACAACCACTTTAGTTGAGTTGAAAAAATGACTGCACCTTTCAATTACAATCTTTCAAAAACAATTGATGTAAAGTACAATACTCAGTCATTTTTACGAAAAATTTAAAAATAAAAAGTTATGATTTTTTTGGGTATCAGCAGTTTGAAAATGTTTATAGTTCGGTGTTTCGAATGTAAGGAACATGTAAAACTAATAAAAACAAAAATTAACTGGTTAGACAAAAACCCAAAATTTTACAGGTTAAATTCAGACCGGTTCAACTCAAGTGGTTGTAACTGCTCCTGGTTATGTCCGACTACAAACTTTAGGTAAATTCACACCTTCGATCCGATCCCTGGTCATTAGCCTGCATAAGGTCGGCGTGTGTGCAGTAGCATGGTTCTCGCGCCTTCGATATACGGGTATCGAGACCTATATTGACAGATTCTCGAACAAAATCACTCAATATAGGTGTAGATATCGTATATCGAATGCGCGAGAATCATGCCACAGGAAGTCGGGCACATTAATGGTGGGGACATTAATGGGCTATATTTATTTTATTTTATTTTTCACATTCAACGCAAGGTACAGTCTTCCAACGAGCTTTTGGCACTTGAGTAACGTTTACAGGGGGCGTCAGTTCTACGCAAACTAATGCAACGAAGCTGTCGAATAGCGTTAGTCCCACCACAAACCAAAATCTCGAAAGCCAAACAAAATCGCCATCGTTGGAATTTTTCATTCCCTATTGACGTCGCTCCGCTCTTGACCCTATTTCCTAATAGTTTTAATTAAAATAATAACAAACGCAGTCGTATTTCAAAACAAATCTTCTTTGGAACGTCCCGCAATAGTTTGTCCCAAATTAAGGGTTCATCCCACTTCAGTAAAGCGACATTTTGCATTTGCGATGGTTTAAACAAAATTTTTTTTTTACATACAGACATACATTGCTTCTGGCCCCACACTAGGATACCCTGTGTCGTGGAAACCAGAAACAGCGACATCACAAATATGTAAACATCCAAGACCTGGGGTTCTTTTTTGTCCCCAGCCGGGATTCGAACCCAGGACCTCTCGCATGGTAGGTGCGCAACCGCTGCGGCACAGAGGTCGTCGTGCGTGCGTTAAATAACACGGAGTTTCCAAATATCTGTCTTAATTTAGATAGAGCATATCAAACATCTTGGATTGAACACTGATCGGTTGGAGCTCCGAAAAAATATTATATTACGTTATATAGGGTTATTTAAAGGTTTTTGTGAAATATGAAAAAAATACATAACATGGCATCTCGCTGTTCCTTTTAGGGGTGGCAGAGGCGAAGTTAATTTTGTTGTGGCAATTTATAGCCAGAGGCATTAAATTCAGGTACAACTTGAATAGAAATAAATCTTTACTCACACCGCCGAGATGTCACTACTTCACTAGGCACCAACTTCTTTACCGAGCTGACACTCCACCTCACCCTTTGCAAAAAACTGACGTCACAGCTCGTTTATACCCAGTTTCCTGGGCGCTGATTAAGTTAACAGGTTGGTTAAATCAGTTTCGGCCAATCACGTTCCGTCATTTTGAATAATAGCGGCTCGTGATTGGCTGAAGCTGATTTAACCAACATGTTAATTTTAATCAGCGCTTAGGAAACAGGGCATTAGACTCGAAGAATCTTGACGCGAGTACCAAACGAAAATTCAACCAGGCGGGCACACTAAAATGATACATATGCCTAATGTAATTACGCGTTAAGCAATTAGTCATAAACTCTCGTACATCACTCGACGGGCAGCTGTGCTGTCATACTGTACTGATAGCCAGGTGATGGCCTGTCTAGTCGGCGAGAGGTGCTAAATACAAGTCTTGTATTTAGCACCTCTCGCCGACTAGACGAGCCATCTTTGTGCTACAAGGAGGCTTTCTATTGGCTCTCCTACAGGTTCGCTACTTTATCGCAAGATACGAAGGTAAGAAAATAAAACGTTACATAGCGTCACGCCTATTTTCCTATTTGGCGTAAACAATATAAAATGTATTTACTGAAACAAAGGCTGCACGATAAAAAAAAACAAAATTATTCAAGAAGTTTCAAGCTGTGTTACACAAAAATAATGCAAACCGCAAAAGTTTTGCCTCGACCGGGTATCGATCCGGGTCGCACCGGTTATATCCGGATGAAGCCACACATTTCTGGTTTCTCATTTGTTCTGATGCACCGTGGAGCATTCAAATGCGATATGGCTCAATCTTATTCGTATCTGGGTAAAGACCTGTGCCCCTCGGTGGGGACAGTAATGGGCTAGATAAATAAATAACCAAACAAAACGAAAGTGACGCCAAGGAAGAGACAGAAGAGGCACAATCCACAAAGACTGGTCAAGTGAAAGTTGGACTCACATACGAAGGGTTCCGTAGTGGTTCCGTACCATAGACCATTTCGTTGAGAATGAATCTAGACTGCCGTCGATCACCTGCCGCTAATGGCCAGCACGCAGATTATAATGATTAATATTGTTATTGTTTGTAATGACCATCTCTTGTATGGGTTCTTTTAATCGTAGTCTAGATACCTTCTCCACGAAACGGTCTAGAATACGAAATATGTATAGATAGGTAGCACTAAAATCGATTTTACTTTATTTTTAGTTGACCTCCGGCTGAATATTTAATTTCGTCTCTTACGCAGACAATTGCAGAAATTCCAATAGTCAGGCCAAATATATCACAGCCTAATTTAACCTTTCAGGCCATTTCTATAGCGCCCCCGATAAATTAGGCAGGTGGCACACTGAACACATTCGCCTATTGTGCGCAGAAATAATAAATTTTCAGTGGGGAACGTTTAATTTAAATCCAGTGTTGCCATCTCTCGGTTTCCGCGGTAAAGACGTCCTTACGTGAACAAAACCACGGAAAATACATGAATTACTTATTTACAGAATTCCTCAACAAGGAATTCCGATGATCTTGGTAGATATCTGATGATTTTGATAGAAAGCTTCTTGCATGATCCATTATTTTGCAAGGTCGTTTTTTTTTTTGGGTAATACTGTACCTTGGGGCGTTGACGCTCAAAATGCCTTGAATAACATCTTTAGGGGATTCGTCGAAACATATAATTGAAACAAAAAGTAAACTTTAGAAAAAACCGACTTCCACAAACCCTCCTCCCCCCCCCCTTGGGGACTTAATTTTGTCAAATTCCATCTCAGTGCTACCCCACGCTACTAAGTAACCTCTGTACAAAGTTTCATGGCTCTAGGTCCACCGGTTTAGGCTATGCGTTGCCCGTCAGCCACGCATTGTATTTGTACCTATAGTATTGAGCAGTTCTGGTGGCCATATGTGGTCTTCGTCAGCAGATCCGCATTACAATATTATGCTTGCCATGTGCATTTGCACGAGTTATTATGAAAAACATAAAAATTACTATAGGTCTGCCTGTAATATTTGAAGAGTTCCCTCGATTTCTCCAGGATCCCACCATCAGATCCTGACTTGGTGTCAATGGGACCAATGGGAACGTAAACCCCTTCAAACAAAAAAATAATTTTCCAAATCAGTCCATCCGTCCAGGCGCTATCGGGGCACTTACATAAAAAAAAACATCCGGAATTCCGGACGAATTGTAAACCTCGTCCTTTGGGAAGTCGGTTAAAAACTGGCACCTACCTCGCTCAATCTATCAAGGGCCGGATTCTCCGGAATTTTTCGGCCTCGCTATAGCTACTATAGCATATCGCTATAGCATGCGATTCGCGTACAGAATCACAGCCCAGTTTAGCGATACAGCGAGGAAAAGTTGCCAGCATATTAGGCATTCTGCCGCCCGGCAACGATGTCGGGGGTTTTCAATTTAGTAAGTATTTTTGTTTTGGTTAGTTTGTTTATTGTACTGAAATTCATGACCACAGTATTTGCTAAAGACAATCAAAATTCCATTTCAATAATGATTTCTAAAGCTCAAAGTTATGGCATATTTCGTCCCTACATTTCGGTGTCAAGCCCAGATTCCAGGGAGGTAATAAAAGGTTATAAATTGTTTTACCAGATAGTACCACTGCTTTGTCCCTTTACACCTCGGTGGCGATCGGAGCGCCGCTCGTGGGGGCTTCGCGTTACCGCCTGGCGGGTTGGAAGTGGGTCGTGGCGGGGGGCGGATGTCAGATACAAGAAATTCCGAAGCATGTCACGTGGCGGTCGAAAGCAGGCCCGCTTTTGTTGTGTCTACTTCTGTGTCTAATACATTTATGAAAATATCATGTACACCAGAAAAAACATATCATAGTCATAATCATAGTATTTAGCACTAGAAATGATATTTTTTGCATGTCGATTCGTGGTGACTGAGGACACAACCCAAATTAAAGTTCTTAACAGCTCACACTAAACATGGCTGTTACGTCCATCGTTGTGGCAGAATTTGCGAAAAACGTTTAGGTACATTGAAGGAAAGGGATATCTACATAAATTCATTCTGGATTTGTGAAGTGTTTCCTTTAGCTGGAATAACTCTTCAAACATTGAGATTTGACTATAAGTACCAATCCCCTTAAGTCCCTAATGCGACGAACCCTCAAACAAAAGGCGGCAGATTCAGTCATATATCATCACGCCTGCTTCTGACAGGGGGTAGTGCAGAGAGCAGAGACAAAGGACAGCGGTAGTTTAGCGGAATGTTCGATTCACGTTCGTTTCAATGGTTGCGCAATTTGCAAAATACACCCGCGATTTAGCATGAATCGAACGCGCTCTTATTTTTGGCGTCCATTTTGTTGTCGGAGTAAGCCGGTGTTGCCAGGAAGTAAACTCCTAGTTTACACATTACTTTCTTTAAAATAGATACTTTTTGAGTTTCCGTACAGAATGGTACAAAACGGGACCATGTCACTGAGCCTCCGCTGTCCGTCTGTCTGTCAGTCCGTCAGTGGGCTCTACTATCTCATGAACCATAATAAGATCGTTGAAATTTTCACAGAATGGGCGCTACAGCAACAAATAATTAACTACACGAAATATTACATTTATTATTATTTTATTATAATATAACATATGTATTATTAACACTATTTAACAATTAAATACAATAAATAAACCTTTAAATTAAAAACAAAGTAAATGTTGCCCCATACAAGAAACGTAATTTTTTTGTACTTTTTCGTACGATGGTGCAGTTAAGATTACTTTTGTGTGATGGCCATTCTGTTACGAAAATATAATTCAAGAGAGTGAATGCAGTAACTAATTTATGACATTTCATTGTTTCATCCCAATACTAGTATATGCCGACATACAAACATAACTCCTGTATGGGTTTAACAGAAACTTGATTCACTGAACCCGCTATCGGTTTTCCATCCGACAGGGTTCCGCTGTCAGCGTGGCTAAACCGCGACGCATTTTGGAACCATCGACATTTGTGTTACCATGTTCAATATCAAAATGTTGGGATTTCTGCTGGTTTATTATGAACTTGTGGCTTTGCGGTCGACGCTGTCCTTTCCAAGCGGGAGGTCCCGGGATCGAATCCCGGCTGGGGAGGAAGAAAAATAAAACCTTTGTGATGTCGCTGTTTCTGGTTCCCACGACACAGGGTATCCAAGTGTGGGGCCAGAAGCAATGATGTGCCTGTATGTAGATGAATAAGCGATTGTTTTTGCTGCTATCAACGTCTGTGCTTTACATTTCTTAATGATACACCAAAAAAGCTCTATTTGTGTTTAGTTCAGAGCAAAAACTGTCGCAAGCAAATCAAAATAATAAAAAAATATAGGTAGATTTAATTGCGACTGTTAAATCACTAATTTAAATTTCATTCAAAGTGTGACTCACAAAGTCACAATGTAACAAAATGTCACAGAATCAAACTGCAGGTTCTCCTGGATTTCACGGGAATCCTAAAGGAAAATCCAGACAAATCCGGAAAACTAATGTAATTTGGCAACATTCCTAGCATCGAACGAAATAACGGAAGCAAAGAGCATATTGATTTATCTATCATCGCGAAAATGTGGGCACTCCGGGCACTCAGTGGATACGATTGTGGGCACTCAGTGCATCCGATTTTGTTAAAATAGACACAGATCGCATGTTTAATTTAATGATGAACTTGTGAAATAATCTAAAGGGATAAAATTAATTACTTGACGCTAAATTAGAAATTACTTTGTTAGGGATATCGTTGAGCAACTTTTTTTATGAAACCGATTTGATCAGAGTAACCTTATTTTTCACTTCCCAGTACATTTTGGCTTGAGTGGGTTAGTGATTTGTATGGAGAAGTGAAAAAAAAGGTCAGAACGATGTCCCTAACAAAGTAGTTTCTCATTTTGCGTTAATTCATTTACACGTTGTATACATTTTGTATGTAAAATCAGGATGTATCTGTCCCATCACATAGAGCTTGACTGCTTGAGATGAGAAAGAAATTGGTGCTCGCAACTTTTTCTGCGTGTACCTAAGAATTATCAATTTATCATTTAGAATTAGAATTTGCTTCCATTCACATTTGCTCTTAAATCAAGATACAATTTTATGGACCCTGTCCATAGGGCACTGCAACAGTAGAGAGGTATATAGAATTAATGTATTTTAAAATATTAATTATTGAGGTATATTTATTTGAGGGTGTGTACGTGTATGTGAGGGTGTGTGATTGTGTGTGTAATTGTGATGTACATGCATATATTTATTTACCGAGAAAACATTACCCTCCTTCTGGTAGAGCCGGTTAAAAAGTATCCTTTGACTGTGGGAAGTTGTAAAAATGGCCCGCGATTTTCAACCTTATGGCTTGGCAATAAAAATCAAAACCTATGAAATGAAAACGTACCGGACCGGGAATCTCGCCACAGATTAAATAAAGAGTTAGATCTCGCACACTATAGAGGTTAATTAAGTTAATCTAGCTCATAAACTATTTGTATGATTCTTCCAGCCGTTTCAGAGGAAAAGAGTGAACAAACTTAAAAACACACACATACTTTCACATTTATAAATATTAGTATTTAATTAGGACCGGACATAGGAAACTATAGTATTGTATTATTGTTTTTATGTTATGTTGTTTTGTGTTTTAGTTTTAAGTATGATTCAAATATGATGTAATAATCGTGAATGAATAAAATGAAAAAAAAAAAAATGAAAACTATATCGATCTTAGAAACACGTGCGATGCTAAAACATTACCCTCTTGCTGCTGGTGCAGTCGGATTAAAAGTAAATCTAGCTCTTATAAGTGGGATTCTTATTTAATTAGGACCTAGGTAGGTACTTAATTTAATACCTAGTACTTATACATCGATCTAGACACACGTGCGATGCATTTCTTGTATAATTTAACGACATGCGGATATTAACTCAGAAGTCACGTGGTACATGCCGGCCACGTTAA
>OY735282.1:3354784-3488226 GCA_963457715.1 Argyresthia albistria
TTATACCCGTGTCACGACTGCGCCTATGCAGTTGCAATTCGCCGGCACGTAGGGCAGTAAACGCCTACGAACTTGGGCTTGCACCTTACGGCACGGCGTGAAGATTTACTGGCTAATAAAGGCTTGAGGGTGGAGGCTGTTGCTTGCCACCTACGGTGCAGTTAGGTTGGTGTGACAATGAGACCCATTCTCGATCGAGCGACGTTGACACTCGCCGTCTGCCTGCGACTCGGCGTCAGAACAAACGAGCCACATCGCTGCCGCTGCGGACCAACTCGGACACCACGGCCTCTCCTGTCAGCGCAGTGCCGGCCGTTGGTCCCGCCATGCCAGCCTCAATGACGTCATCCGTCGGGCCCTTGCGAGCTGTGGCGCGGCTGCCGTTCTCGAACCGAGTGTCCTGGCGCGCGACGATGGCAAGAGGCCAGACGGAATGACGCTCATTCCCTGGCAGAACGGAAGGTCGCTGGTTTGGGACGCGACCTGCGTAGACACGCTGGCCCCGTGTCACCTACCAGCGACCTCTGCCACGGCCGGCGCTGCGGCGGCAGCGGCAGAGGGTCTCAAACGACGAAGTATGCCGCACTTGGCGAAGAATGAGTGCGGTTTTGAGACCCTCGGGCCGTGGGGCCCAGACGCCCGACGAGTACTTAAAGATATATCTAAGCGGAACGTCGAAGCGTCAGGGGACCAGAGAGCTGGCACCTGCCTCGCTCAACGCATCAGCATTGCGATACAGCGAGGTAACGGTGCCAGCGTTTTGGGCACCCTCCCGCCCCGGCAGCGATCTGGGCGAATTTTTTGACCTAGTTTAGTTGTAGGTAGTTTCGTTTTTACCTATACTTTAGTTATAATTAATAATTTGTTATTGTATATAAACAGTTATTAAGTAATATAATAAAAAAATAACCGGCCAAGTGCGAGTCGGACTCACGCACGAAGGGTTCCGTACCATTATCTATAAAAAACCGAAAAAAAATAAAATTGTATGGCAGCCCCCCCTAAATATTAATTTAAATTTAATTTAATTATTTATTTTTTAAGTAAATAATATACTTAATATATTGTGAACATTTTAAGCGTCTACCTGCTACCATTATTAATATCGAGCAAAAATGAGCAAAAAAAATCACGTTTGTTGTATGGGAGCCCCCCTTAATATTAAATTTCTTTGATTTTTAGTATTTGTTGTTATAGCGTTTTGTTTTGTGGAGGAGCTAGATATTTTTTTTTCTTTTTTAGCTTGCTTTGTGCCAGATTCTTTGTTCTCATGCTAATATCAACGAATGTCGAATCGTGGATGCAATGTCACCTCAAAGAGGAAATAGGGCCCGTACGCACAGCGATTTTTTTCCCGCGCGATATTTTCCCGCAATTCTGCAACACATGCAATGCTATGGGAGTGGCCGCACTGGCAATTTCTTTTTTTTTCGCTGATTTCTGCATACAATTTTGCAATTTTTTTTCCGCAAAGTTTTGATTCGCGCGGATTCCTAATGGAAAGTAATTGATTAAAAATAATTTGCTCCATCTTCAAATTCCGCCGTTATCAACCGCCCCACATCAAAAACCAGCAGGAAACACAAAAATAGACTTTAATTAATCTGCGCTAATGACTATTTTGATTCGTATCGTGTGTCCCCAGCCTAATACGAGCGACAGATGTCTGGATCCAGGCCAAATTCAGCTCGAAGTTTCATCGGCTGGTAGTGACGATAGTGGGCTGTTCACGTGCCTACATGTTGGCCTGCAAGTTGGCTGTCGCCACTCACCTCCAGTCTGGGGCCCAGTTGACAACCTTTCATTTTGATAAGGTACTAAAATTAGAAAACCATTTCGAGATTTAAGTGTTCTGAGCTCTTAGATATTTTTTTCAGAATTTTTAGATCAGTAATTTAAGAGTTAAATAATAAAAACTGAAATGTTGTCCAAATTATCAATGTCAGGATTTATGGCATGTGTTCCACAGGCTAGATATAAATAAAAAAGCAACTATCAGTTATCATCTGTCATCTAAATTTTGTCACTGCTGGTTGTCAACTTGTCACTAAAGTTGCACAACAACAAAAGAGTATTTACACATATTGACAGTGCGTTCCGTGACATCGCCGTCAGCGCCATAATCGAATACAGCGTCTAAGATGCCATCGTTTTGTATCGCCATAAGCCCAAAACTGACTCGGACTGTAATCGATTTTGATGTGACTCGGAACAGGGGGTGATATTATGAATTATGACAGAATAATGACATTTTAATTTTTTATTGATGCAATGACGGGCAAAAGCTCGACGTTTTATAATCCTGACATTGTACTTACGCCCTTTTAGAATGAGTAACTCTAAAAATCTTGAATTATAACTTAAAAATAAGAATAAACACTAAAATAAAAAATACGGGTCCCATCGTTTCCCATCTATTTTCGTATGAGATAATAAAACCAGCTGCTAATTTTTTTTAAATATTGTCAATTCTCGCCCATGCGAATTGAAAGCGTAGACGCAAATTGTTTACGATAATAGAAATAGAAAAGCATTTAATATGTGATAAAATAAAATAAGCCAAGTGCAAGTTGGACTCGCATTAAGAGGGTTTCGTATAACAATAATAGGACTAACACCAACAAAAATAACGCTAAAATTCAGTTTTTCATACAAACTTTGCACCTCAGATTTAGGGCGTTAGAGGGTTAAAATTCTGGATTTCGGAGTTTTTATGGGATTTAGGTGCAAACATGTGCTTGCATACCAAATTTCAGACGGAATTTCGTCTTCGGTAAGTACCCTAGAGGTTTTGATGACATTTTGAAAAAGTCAATAATATGACAATCGGTCATATTATCGACTTTTTCAAAATTAGTTTTAAAAATCATATAAAAATATTTTTAACTTTTTCACACCATGCGCTTTCATTTCATATGTCACACGGCAATTTTGAATAAAAAAAATCTCATTTGGCCGAACAAAAGTACATTCTATATTTACGTTCGATAACACTTTCCACAATTTTTTTGCTAGATTTATATCAGCTCCGATTTGTAGGCCCGCGCGGTGTGCCAGTGTGTGGGCTCGCTGATGCCTCTTCTGATAAAAGGACCCAGTTTCTGTATTTAGCTCGAAACTAGAGATGAACTAGCCGCTCTGCCCCGGCTTTGCTTATTTCCGATTGGATCAAAAAGCGATTTGTATTTCGGTGAAAACTAGATCAAATTCTAGATCTTATACTATGTATGTACCTATGTTACCAAACTTGATCAGTGACGCACGGCGACGGACGCTCAATTTTAGTTACAGCGGCGTACAACTTCAAACGATCTATAAGGTTTGCGGTGACAACGCAACGTCGGAACCTAACGCTTTTTGACTTGTATAGAACCTGGCGCCTACCTAAACATCTGCTGAAAGCCTGAATTGACTGATAAGTGTCTTTTTGAGAATTTAATATTATTTTTTGTAATTTTTTTGAAGTAAAACTTCTTGGGGCACGGGGGTAAAATTTATTTAACCTCTCAACTGTGGGTTATTCATATATTTGCTTTTCACTTGCTACTAGCCGGGTGCTATCACGAGTGGCTAAGAAATGTAACGGAAATTGGAATCGGTGACGTCAGGGTCGGCTGAAGACTTTTAAAACCGCAACTATTTTCAATACGGTTTTTAACTAATCAGATAAGATAATAATACATTCGTACAATAAAGAATGTTAATTAGTGAGAGAAAAACCTGATGAAACGTTAACAAATAAAAATTATTTTAAGCATTCTTCCACGAGTTCTTGATTTCCGGTAAGGCCAAGATGGCGCCGCCGCCGCTGGCTGGGGCAAACAAAACCAGTGACGTGACCAAAAACTACTTCGTTCAACCTCTTTGTTGGAAACGGAACTTATGTTTGACAGCTGTGCGATGCGATCCATACAGTTTGTAAGAAAAGAGTTTCATCAATGTCACATACGGGTCGATATGGATTTCTAAAATGATGAACGAATCGTTTTGTGGCCGGTAACTATGGAATAGGTACCTAAAACGCGCTGCGTAGTCGCGCAACGGGCAGCTAGTAATCGCATAAAGTCACTTAGAATCATCCAAATGTGATATTTAGTTTTCAAGCAAATTCCGATGTGATGGATGGCTGCATTAAGACTTCTTGAAAACAATAAGTAGGTACCTAGAACTGTTCTAAAGCCACTTTTTATTATATAGTGCAGTTCAAGTCACAAATTAGCAGTTTAGCTACTAAGTACGTGTTATACCTACCTATTTAATGTTTATCTGTAGTAAACGGCCAAAGCGAGGTTTACAGTTTACAGAGCCATAAGTTTAATGGCTTATTGTTTCACTTATTTGTTTGTATGTAATTTTTGTAATACATATTTTAAAGTTGAATTGTTGTTATAACTGTTGAAATTATACGATTTTGATTTTAATAAGCTTTTGTAATTTTAAAGTTAATGCTTCATGCCAGTCAATAATGTTGAAGTAAAATATCAAAATCGAGGTATGTCGTATGGCGGACTAAGGAAATGTCAAGAATAAAATTAAATAAGAGTCACGTCATCGCTTCGCGATGAAGTAACCCTAAAAAATCCTAGCAAAGTAGGTATGTATAGGTTAGCGGGGGTAGCATAAGGCACGCCAGTCACCCCGGCCACGCATTTTGTCACAATTTAATGTCATATCATAATGAATGCGCGCTATTTTATGGAGAAACATCATTGAGACGCGAAAGGAGTTGGCAATTTGGCAAAATGACTGCCCCAGACATGTACAAAGACTTCTCAACAGCCAATTAATAGCATTTAAATATTCTCTCATAAATTACTGCGTCTTTAGTTAGTTTGTAGAACTTGAAGGAAATGATTAAATAATTAAGAGTTGTCACTTCATACTCTATGATTCCGCCATTGATTAGTGACTTTTGCCATCGTTAAAAATAACATGCAACATAATTGCCAACTAGCAAAACTGTTGAAAACAGGAGGTTTCCAGAGGAGTGGCTAGATGGCGTTATGTTGCATGTTATTGCAAAATGGTGCTTATTTCTAGCGACGGCAAAGGTCACGGAATCATATTGGAATCACGGAGTATTGAGTAACAACTCTTATTTACCTATATTTATTTATTTTTTTCTTCAAGTTCTACAAACTAAACTAAATTAAATTTACAGACGCAGTAAATTAAATTTATGAATGAATATTTAAATGCTATATTGGCTGTTGAGAAGTCTTTGTACATGTCTGGGGCAGTCGTCCATATATTGATTTAGCCATCTTCTTTGTCATTTATCTGCGCGACTGAGGTGAGTGGCAAGCCTTATGGTAGCCCCACAGGTACACATTAACTTGGAATAGTTGAAAATACGTACTCGATCAATTAAATAAAGGGACTGGGCACAGAGACAAGCAAAGCAATGCATACATTTGAGCGAGACGTGACGTTAGATGGTATATAATCTGAGCGAGATGCAAATAGTACTATTGAATGAGTTAAGTATATCACCATTCACCACGAGCGCGACAAATTGTAGATAAGGAATGGTGGGAAATAAATGACATGACGTATTAAAAGTAAGTACAAGTATAAAATAATTTCAAATAATCGGACGTCTGAAACTTAAAAGTAACTTGAAGCAGAGATTGGATCTCAAAATTGGAAATTTAAATCTCTTTTAGTATAGGTAGGTATAGGTGTATAGTATAGGTACCACTTAATGATCTAGCTACAGAAGTTTTACTTCTAACACGTGTACGGTGCTACACGCGTATTTTTTTTTTCGAAGTGTTAGTGTGTTTAGTGTTTATGTTTAGTTTTCTTTATTTATGTTTTTCAGGAGAAAGTTATGTTTAGTTTTCGTTAAGTTTTCTATGAGGGGAAAGATGTAGTGTATACTCCTTGATGGTACTCTATGAATAAAGACAGTTGCATTCACACAGTCAAGATCTGTCAAGATGATGTTTGTCGTTCCACAACGTAGACAGAGAACCTCAGCAGAGAACCCTACGTTCCACAATATAAAATCTCTTCTAATCGGCGATACATATAAATCGGTCAATTCAGTTCCTTAGTGAGTTTAGTTGGCTAGTTACTTTAATTAGTTGGAAGCCATCAGAATTCCACAAGTGCTTCAATATTTTGTAAGTGTTCATTATAATTTACTAAGTACCTATATGGTACTTTAGTGCATGGTATATATGGTAGAACCCGGCGGTTATCAAAATTAAAACAATAAAACCGATTTTAATACTTTCACATCTAAAAATCCGAAGTATTCCGAAGGCCTCCGAACTTAATCGAATTCTGATAAGACCACAGTAAAACTTTATCATACGTAAAGCTATGAAAATTGTGTGTTCTGTGTAATATTTACGACATTTATGATTTACTGGCAACATCTACTCACGAGTGACCTGAATTTTAGCAGCTGTAGGTACCTATTAATAGTACCTACATGTTATGACATCTCTATGACGGATGTGACCGAAGGATCGATCAACAGAAATGATTGATCTTCTTCTTTTTAACCGACTTCCCAAAGGAGGAGGTTTACAATTCGTCCGGATGTTTGTTTTCTATATGGCGCGTGCTTCCTCAAAAGGTTAATTCTTCAGTTTCAAGTGTATTTGAAAGATCACGTACTTACCTAATGCAATTTGATAAATATTGATTAAATATTATACTTATATTTTAGTAATGGACAGTTTTAGTAGGAGGTTACATGCATCTACTTCGTTGCTGACCCCCCAAATCGAGTTTCATTATTTATTTATTTTATCAACATAACACTGACACGTATCGCAGACACATTTCAAAGCATTTTTACACTTCATTACACTCATTTCATTACACTCATTTCATAAAGCTCTTCCACGTGGATTCTCGCTTTGAAAAAGTTCCTCAAACGCGTGTAAATTACGTGACGAAAAGCTTCATTCAATCGCATACGTACGAAAGCTTTCTCGGCAGAAATACTCACGGTTTTGTTCGCATTTTCACAATACAAAATAGCGTCACGCCTTTTCCTACTTGCGGTGGCAGAAACACAAATGTGCCATATTTCGCCAGATATTCACAAACCATTTTGCGTGCCAGAGGGCTCGCCCATCGCCAACTGTAGGCCTAGACAAAGTTAATAACGCTACGAAAACGAAACGAAACGAAAACTCAAAATGCATACGATTTGACATTTGGTGACGCTAGCGTAGCGTGACCAAACGTCAAATCGCATACATATTCTTAGCGTTACGTGCGAACGATAATAGCGATTTGCATCTTGTCTACGGGGGCCGACTTGAATGCAATTCCGAGTGAACTTATAGCCGAAATAAGCAATTTATTGTCAAACCTTTAGGTTAGTTTAGCATAGACTCTAGAGGTAGGTATATGGGCAACCAGAACAGCTCAAGCGAAGCCTGGGTTGTTTAACAGAAAGTACTTAAGAACGAACCACATGTAAAATATTTCATTGGATTCGATAAACGAACATTAGGCATACTTACGTGATGGCAAAATAAGCTATGGAATTTCTAGTCGAAGACCAGTATTCAACATTAGTAATACTTGTTACTTATCCGTAGTACAGTACAAACGTTGATAAATCGCAGGTAGTTAGCGGAAAACCAGAAGTCCTTTATAAAACCTAACCGAACAAGACAACGAGTTACGATCGTACCTACCTATGCTATACAGGATGATTCCAAACCTATACCATCCGGAGCAAACTTTTACTTACCTACAAAATTTTGACTATAACTAGAAATTTTTAATTTTAACCCCCGATTAAAAGGATAAAAAGCTGACTTGTTTCTTTGATAAAATGACTTTCGAAAAACTGAACCGATTTTAATAAAACATAGCTAAGAACCATCACAAGGAAATGTTCCAGAAGCTGGTGGTCCCATGGGCAGGCGAGGCATTAGCGTTGGTGGTAGAAGACTCACGAACCTTCGCTTCACCATCGATATTGTTCTGTTTGCCCCGTCTGCACCCGAGCTCCAGCGCATGTCACAGGAACTCAGCAGCGCAAGCCTTGAGGTTGGACTCAAGATGAATCGTTCGGAAACGCAGGCCATGACTAACAGCGAGCGAGAGATCGGCAGGAACACATTATGTCGAAGATGATATTTACATGGGCCAGATAGCCTCCTTCGAAAACAGGCGGGATAAAGAAATCGAGAGACGTGTTTATAACGACTGTAAGAGCTTCTGGTCCATGAAGGAACTATGAAGGGAAACCTTCCGCTGACTCTAAAGCGCAAACTCATCGAAATGTAAGAATAAGGGCCACTATCTAGAAACACGAAATTAATCCCGAGAATTGCAATTCAGTGAATAAAATTTAAGGTAAAAGGGTAACATTCCTAAGATAATCCCAGAATAGCGCACTTAACTCGCCATTTTCCGCAGAATTATTTTGACAGAAGAAACCCGAGTTTTAAACTCGGAATAACGTGTTTAACCCTGCAAAAATGTTGGTGCTGGACGATTCCGGGCAATCCTGAGAATTTCTCCTCGAGTTAACGTAATTCTGAGAATTTAATAGTTTATAGCTAGTGGCCCTAAGAATAAGAATAATTTATTGTTCAAAATAGTAACATTTTACAGATTTAAGGTCCCTGCCTCCCAAAGTAGGAAAAACCTGTATCATGGGAGACAGATGTGTAACCTGCCTATCCTAACCTACGGCGCTCAGTCATGGTCTTTGACCGAACTTCAAAAGTCCAAACTCAAGGTTTGCCAGCGAGCCATGGAGCGTAGCATTCTAAGTGTTCGCAGGACGGACCGCGTAAGGAACACCACACTGCGCTCCTTAGCTGGCATCGTTGATGTGGGTGCACAGACCGCCATGCTAAAGTGGGGATGGGCCGGCCACGTCAGTCGTATGCACCCAGACAGATGGGCGAAAATTGCCACCGAATGGGCGCCACATGATGGCTACCGGCGTAGGGGCAGGCCTAAACGGAGATGGCGGGACGACCTCGACAAGTTCCTGCCGGGGTGGCCGGAGGTGGCTCAGTCCAGGGAAGTGCGGATTCAGGAGGGGGAGGCCTTTGCCCAGCAGTGGGACACAATTATGGCTACGTAAAAAAAGAACCATCACAGGCAAGTCTTATGCCCCTACGCAGACTGGGACGGCATTGCAAGGGATTTTAAAATTTTACCAATGGACATTCAAACGTATCGATATAGAAATAAGACACAAATTGACATGGTTTAAAATAATGCCGCGGCATCCCTTACAATTTACAAAAAACTGCATTAAAATCTGTCCACCCGTTTGAGCGCTAGAGTTCCACACACACAGACAGACACTTGTCAGGAGATTAAAAGAGACTTGCTTACGAATCTGTGTGTTTAACCTCCAGCGCGCCCGCCGCCCGCCCCGTCCAGTTAAGTCGCACCCTATATTCACGCTGGTGTCGTTAGGGACTGGCCAGCGCTCGTTAGTCATCGAGACAGGCCGCAGGTGTAGCGTAGTGCATGTGAATACTGCCCATCTTGGGGTCTTATTTGTGTGTACTGATTTAGTTGATACGGCTGCTGCTAGAGGCGACACGTCATAACATAACACATAATGTAATTACAACGTGTAAATGAATTAACGCAAAATGAGAAACTGCTTTGTTAGGGACATCATTTTGAGCAACTTTCATTATGAAACCGATTTGATCAGAGCAGCTTTATTTTTCATTTCCCAGTACATTTTGGCCTGAGTGGGTCAGCTTCTGTACGGAGAAGTAAAATAAATGTTGCTCAGAATGATGTCACTAGCAAAGTAGTTTCTCATTTTGCGTTAATTCATTTACACCTTGTATAAATACGGAACCCTAAAAATGTAGCCCATTGTCCCCTCTGAGCCAAACTCCGTTAGGGCGGCTCGTGCAGGTTAATAGAGGGGTGTATGGCTATATAGTGGCCACCCGGTCGGAAGTTGGCTGCCTCAAGCTGAATCAAGCTAACCTGACATAGCTTCGACCAACCACTGTGTTTAGCCGTACCGGGTCTAACAGCTTATGGGTGTGCTACGGCCCTAGAAGTCGCAATAAACGGCGTTTCGTGAAAACTTGCACAAACGGTCGTAAATCAGTAATTTTATCGTCGCTTAGGCTCGGTTGCTCTGACACGCTGCATGCGTGTGTATGACACTGACATGATATGACGCATTAACGCACACTCAACTTCAATTTTAGTCTCGCACAATGTGATCGGACGTGTCATCCATCACGTGACAGTTTGTTTGTCTGTGGTCATTTATTTCCATTGATTGTGTTTTGACGTTTTGACCCAGTAAAAATAGGAAAATTAATAATTCATTTCATTATTTACGCATTCTTTTTAGGACTACCCTGATATTTATTTTTTTCTTTTGCGCTTGTCGGTTAGCTATTATTTATTTTATTACCTAACTAAGTGTTTCTCAAGTAAGTGAATTGTATAATTCTTTTTGAGAAATAAATATCTTAAACCATAAAATCAGCGGAACAAATTAGGGAGTCACAAAAAACTTAGACTGCTCTCAGTTGGATGACACAGCAGGAATGGCCTTGCGGGACCTGGATATAGTTAGTATCTATGTCCTAAGTAGCACATAAAATTTGGATTCAAAGTCCTGAACTGGTATAGCCCAAGAATTTTTGGACCTGGACGATATTCAGGAACATGCAGTAGGGATGTAGTATCACAATGCATAAGTTAAACTATGCAGATGTGGTCTGGTGAATACAAGAGAGTGAACATTTACGATTCTATACTGAAAATCTATCTTGGTGGCTTTGGATCCATTATTATCTTAAAGTATTGATCCTAAAATGAAAATTTATGTGACGATTTGTTTATTTAATGTACTTACTTAGTTAATTATGTAGAAGCAAGTGTGTTGATATTCTCAATGGTTTTCGACTTACGAGCGAATAACTGGAAAAAGGGACCTATCATACGCCCCAACCGCCCCTAGCGGCACAGGTTGATGAGAGGAATTATATGACTCTTTTCCAGGAGACCTGCCCCGCAATCCTAAAGTTTTTTCTAACTCCCGAAATAGTTCCGCTGGTGCCTTTTTAGGGTTCCGTACCCGAAGGGTGCCAAACGGGACCCTATTACCAAGACTTCGCTGTCCTTCTGTCTGTCCGTCCGTCCGTCCTTCCGTCCGTCCGTCCTTCCGTCCGTCCGTCTGTCCGTCCGTCCGTCCGTCCGTCCGTCCGTCCGTCCGTCCGTCTGTCTGTCTGTCACCAGGCTGTATCTCATGAACCATGGTAGAAATTTTCACAGATGATGTATTTCTGTTGCTGCTATAACAACAAATACTAAAAAACAAAAGAAATTTAATATTAAGGGGGGCTCCCATACAACTAACGTGATTTTTTTGGGTTTTTTATAGGTAACAGTACGGAACCCTTCGTGCGCGAGCCGACTCGCACTTGGCCGGTTATTTTGGCTCTACTGTATTATTTATGTTCGTGTCGTGGAGGGCTATAGCTGGGCGTACAGCTGTCCAGCGATCGTTTGGCGTGTGAGTGACCTTTTTAGGGGGGCGCCAGTTCTCCGCAACCTAACGTCAAAAATATGTCAAAAATTGGGTTGATTATAACTTGGTGAACTAACATAATATTAGCTCAGACTCATTACTGCAATTTGATCCTGAGATATTCTTGATTAATTGCGTTTAAATGTCAACCAAGCTGAATTACATCTGACGGGAATACGAATTCTGACTATCTATTCCTAGATTCTAGATGTGACGTCGTTTACAGTAAACCTCAGCATTAGACGGAGTCAATCATAGATAGGGACACAGACTTCAATAGGATAGGGACGTTTTGTTGATAGTCACAAGAAAATGTAGCAAGCATTTTCATACTCCAAGTAGGTACCTACATAAGAAAAATACCCATTCAATATAGTGCCTCTACTCAGTGTAAGTGGTCTGTGGCTTTTCCACCTTTGTCTAGCAAAGAGTTTGCACTAAAAAGTCCCGCTTATGAAAGACGCACCTCTTTTGTGGCAACTGGCAACCTGCGATTGGAAATATCTTGACAGTTGTGCTTTAGAGAGGCGGGTTAGTATAGGTTTGAAAGAGGTTTGAAAGGAGTCTTTGTTTTGCATGAATATAAATCCAAAATGGCGGATAACTTAACCCTTACCCACTTTACATTACCGTGGTAAAACGTCTCTAGGTACTAGATTAAGAAATTATATAGCTGCTCATAATAGGTATCTGTTTATGAGTATTAAATGTTTTACGATTTCCGCTAGGTGTATTGTGGGTAGAAAAGTAGGGACATGGTCCATAGACACTATAGCTCTGTCGCTCACTATATTACCCCGTGCACAAAAATAAATTATAAAAACAGCTAATAGGTACTCTCGTCGCCCATCTGTCATTATAATATGTATCAATTCGGTCTTCCCACTAAAAACCCATAGATCATTCATTACTCCATGATCCCCACTAAAAATAGCATAGCGTACGCACGTGTCTCCTATCCCTTTCGCTCTATATTACCTATCATTCCGTAAAAAGGGACGGCAATAGATTGCACATTCAAACTAAATATCTGCTATCTCTGGCGTTCGTTCAATATCCGCATTAGTTGGAGCGAGATAGCGTATCGTCTCAAGAGTCAAGGCAAATGATTAATGACAAATTATCTTTAGTGGCCAGTATTTTTTTACGCTTCATTCTGTATTCACTTCACGGTCGCGTTTTTTTCTGGCGAAAAAAACTTGTGTGTTAAAACTAAAACTGTTTGGAGTTAGGTATCAAATTAATTTGTTGTCGTTTTTGTTACAATTACTAACCAAGTGAAGATTGATTAAAATATCTGAATATTGTTTATTCCGCTCTGTTAAAGATTAAGGGCCCATTTTTTACCAAAACTCCAAACTATGATGATGATGATTGAAGTGATGACCAATAAAGGTAGGTACTTATCCACGAAGGTTTACCTGAAAAGCAGAAAACAAATTATTAGGCTACTAATTTATACTACTATAGTTAAATACCAATTAAACAAAGCGAGTACTTTGTGTTTTTTTTAAGTTGGATTTAATATGAAAACATATATGAAATAGGTACCTCGTTAAAAGTCTGAGGAAAGTCCATGTTAGACGGAAATATTACAACCTACTTGGTTAGAAATGCCCGTCACCTTAACCACTAGATGGCGTTAGGTGTCAAAAAAAGATAACAGGCATTTCCGCTTCCGGCCCCGCTCCCGGGCACCGGAAGCGCCGCCATAACTTCCGCCCGAGTATCTTCGTGTCAAATTGTGAAATAGTTCGGGAATTTATAGACTTTCTGCATACTAAATAAATTTTCTTGGCATGAAGACGGGGAATGCGCTTTGAATATTGCAATTAATTTGCATAAGTAGTTTTAGCAGTAGTTCATACTATTAGTGGTACAGGAATGCTGATAACATTGCAGCCTTCCTTCCGTATTTCCAATGAACTCAATCACTAAACATTATACAACCATCAAATCACAGCCTATTAAATTTTTTTACATTAAAAAAAATATAAGTATGTAGTTGAGACGCAATTGAATATTTTATGAAAAATATTATTATAACCTGTTTTTTTGTTCTTGGGAATCAAAAAGAAACTGAATGACAAGCAAGAATAGAATAAATTGTAATTTCCTTTAAAAAGGTCTCTTATGATTTGCATAGAATACTCGTACGAAAATCGATTACCGAAAATTACTTTTTAAATAGCAATCTTCTTTACTCGCATCTACTCATTATCATTATTTAATAAATTAAAGTATATCACACAGGGAATTGCGGGGTTCTTGTAATACAGATCTGTCAGATCTAGGCCCCAATTATATTTTGTAATGGAAATAATTTTACTGAATAAATGATTTTGTATTTGTTTTTGCACTACCTTTGAAGGTGATGGTATACTACACATATTAGTTACTTGATTTTTAATGTACTCATGAATTAGTATAACTTTGTATAGAGAACAATACGAAATTACTTTCAGAAAAATACACATTTCCACATATTTCCCTTAAGTTTATTCACAATATGCTATAATACTCCTCTGTTTTATTGAACATAGAGTGTTTGCAGGTTCGATGTATTTCTACTTACTTATCTATTTTTAATCTTGCTTGTGCATGCACTTATTATACTTATCACCAATCTAAATTTATATAATTAAAAATTGTAATTAGCTTAATAATTAGTAATACCTACGAAAGAGCGGGGCCTCATAGCACAGGTGTTTTAATACTTAAAAGGATGTCTCATCAAATTGTTTGTTTAATTAAGTTCAAGTTTATGAAATAAACATTTTTCATTTTCATTTCAATTTTCATTCCCATGAAAATCCGTCCACCAGAAAACGCCGTTATTCAGAGAAATAGTCATTTCTCTATACCGACAAATCTAGGTTAGCAGATGTTATCTGTATTTCAGACCTGGCGCTACCTACATATTGGAATACCTTTTTAGCGATGCTTATTAATTTATGTACCTAATCTGATCCAAAAAAATACCGGACTGTATCGGATTTAAGTCGCAAAAAAGGTTGGAGTAAGATTGCATATTCCTACCCTTACACTAACTTTTAAAAAGTTAGTGTAAGGGTAGGAACATGCAATCTTACTCGAACCTTTTTTAGATCTAGTTTCAATACATCACCATGGAAATAATTTTCAATAAAATACTCTTTCTTTAATAGTGAGTCCTATTATAACTTTATCAAGAGTTGTTTTAAAATGGTAATTAAGAATCATTTTCTTGGAACAAATTAGGTAGAGATAATCCACATTGGTGGGAGTAGGTCATCTGTGCCTAAGTCCTCCGCCTCCGGTTTCTAAAAGAAAAATTTGCTGTCACAATTTGTTAAATGCGTTTTGAGTTTCCGGAAGAAGAATTATCGGCTTGATATTCAGCTGATGGGTTAGCCGTCCTGTTACGCTAAATGGAGTATTAAATATATGACTAAACGTAAGAACAATTAGTTTGCTGGCTGGAAGAGATCTCTTATTGGATATAAACTTCTTGTACAAAATTTTTATGTAATTTTTGTATTCTTAATTATTTGTGTGCAACAAAGAACTTGTGATTTATTATGAAATAGTACCTCTGGCACCGCGTATGGGAAAAGGCGTGACGCTATGGTGTTTACACGGAGTATCACGTGACCCTGGTCAGAGCAAGCGAGCGGTCACGGCCACTGCATTCTGCTATAGCTAGTGTGAGCGCCGGCGCTACTTTGCACAAAAATAATATAAACATGAAAGACTTAGGCGTCCGTGTCGTCGTCGTCGTCGTCGTCCTAATAGAATGCGACTACGCGATTATCGCAATTTCGCGCGATTTTTAGTCGTACGAATGCGGACGAATCCGATGGTATCGCACCGCATCGCGCCTGCCAATTAGGACACCTATTCGACATCAATATGTTTGATCGCGGATTTGTACGACTAAAATTCTTAAAAAAAGAACTTTGGCCAGTTTTAGAAAAATAAATACCTATGATGTATGCATAACTTTAAGTGTAGTCACATATATGCAATGTAATCTTCCCCGCTTTTATTTATTTTTTACAGACAACATTTGAATAGAGTTTCAGCGCATTTCAGGCCAATAATTTTTATGATTTTTTATATGGACGGTCCCTTATACAAACTCGTGTGGTCAAAGTTAGATTAATTAAGTATCTCTATAACTCTAACTCTGTTTTTATATTTTGTGACTAGGGCGTCTGCACTATCTCACAAACCGGTATAGATTCGCGATGCGCCTGAGTTTATTTATAGAAGAATCTGGAAGTTTAAGATCCTCTCACATTACTGCATGAGAGTTAGCCCTTGAGCTGTGGCTCTGTCTGTGGCACCATAGCTTGAGATAGGATAGATAATACATTTTATTCATTGAAAACCATTTGAAAACTCTAAGAAAAATATAAAACCGATGGTAAAATTGAATTAAAATAATCAATGACTTAAAAAAAATATTAAAATTGTTAGGAGCAGGTGGACCTATAGCTGCTGCCAGAAAACCCCTCATTTCGTAACACCGATGTATGGGAATGGATGGATATTGTAATTAACAATTAATTTGCCGTTTGCTATCTTTGTTATAAATGTCGTGTCGTATATTTATTTATTCAGGGGTTACAAACAGGACAAGTAACATTACAAAAACAAACAGAAGACAAATACACGTTTACAGACAACAACAAAAATGTCGTGTTCAGTTTAAAATACTAATGAAATGAATGAGAGTTTAGTCGCTACAGGCCTGCGAGGTTAAGAATGCGTGTGGTACTGGCAGGGAGCACTTATCCAGTGGAGGAGAGCGCATAGATACATTTTACTTTGAAACACAACTCACCAATTTACGGGCGGCGGGGACGAGGTAAGAGAGCTGTGATTGGTCAGCCGCTGCGAAACTGTCCGGCGGCCCGTCATCGTACATAGGTTGCATAATTGCGTACGCGAACGTATGTTGAATACAACAAACGTTTGGCGAGCCGCATTTCCCGGAAGGTGGTAACCTTGTCACAAAGATGGAGTTAGATTTGGATTTGGATTTCTTTTTTGGTTTCGTGAATTGCATCTCTAGGTTCAAGATATTTGATATACTTAACTGCAATACAATTAATATATTGGAATTGATATAAGTACTTAATTAAGTTAAAATAAACATAATTTAGCGTCACAACTTTTCCCATACTGGATCTGCCATCCAGTCACGTTCCCTACGTTAAGCCAGTGAATTTATGTTACTTTTCCTTTAACATATCTATCTTAGATTGAGATGGGTCTTTTGTTGCCTGAAAGAAAATAATTGAATAAGGTAATTAATTTTACATTTAGATAGCCTAGCCTAGATAGATAGCCATTGGATGGATTTACCCTATCCATCCAATATAACAGCCAACCTGACAGATGTCAATCTTATTCTGTTAGTAATGGGATATTGCTCATAAAAATCGATTAATCAAAAGAATCGATACACCCATTAAACATTTGCGAATCGGAAAGTAGTCTAACATTTTATTTTTGATTCTTCAGTTACCTTAAATATGGTTGAAAATTAAATAATAATATCTTTAAGTGCTAATAGCAGTGATGGCGATGGCAACTCTTCTGTTAGTTCAACTGAATAAACAATTTCGATTCTTTCCGATTGTTTTGGTAACATCCCTAGTGATTAAAAAGTGGATTCTATGAAGTTATAGGTTAGCTGTCAAGTTGGTTCTTATATTGGATAGGGTATAATCTAAGTACTTCCCTACTTACTTATAAAACATATCTTTCAAAATAACAAGGTTCAACCCTCACACACAAACAGCCCTAGCATGCCTGTACGACCCACTTGTATAGTGAGACTATACACATTTTGGCGATAGTTCAAGACGCTACGATAATATGAGCTTTGATGTGATGATGATGACAGAATCCTGAATAAAACATGATGTTCTAATAATATTAATGACAGCTGTTAATTTTCATAAGATATGCAGTTGATAAAGAAACTAGCGCCACGCGTTATCCCGTACCGGGTGGCTGAGACATTATCCCGTACCGGGTGGCTGAGACATTATCCCGTACCGGGTGGCTGAGACATTATCCCGTACCGGGTGGCTGAGACATTATCCCGTACCGGGTGGCTGAGACATTATCCCGTACCGGGTGGCTGAGACATTATCCCGTACCGGGTGGCTGAGACATTATCCCGTACCGGGTGGCTGAGACATTATCCCGTACCGGGTGGCTGAGACATTATCCCGTACCGGGTGGCTGAGACATTATCCCGTACCGGGTGGCTGAGACATTATCCCGTACCGGGTGGCTGAGACATTATCCCGTACCGGGTGGCTGAGACATTATCCCGTACCGGGTGGCTGAGACATTATCCCGTACCGGGTGGCTGAGACATTATCCCGTACCGGGTGGCTGAGACATTATCCCGTACCGGGTGGCTGAGACATTATCCCGTACCGGGTGGCTGAGACATTATCCCGTACCGGGTGGCTGAGACATTATCCCGTACCGGGTGGCTGAGACATTATCCCGTACCGGGTGGCTGAGACATTATCCCGTACCGGGTGGCTGAGACATTATCCCGTACCGGGTGGCTGAGACATTATCCCGTACCGGGTGGCTGAGACATTATCCCGTACCGGGTGGCTGAGACATTATCCCGTACCGGGTGGCTGAGACATTATCCCGTACCGGGTGGCTGAGACATTATCCCGTACCGGGTGGCTGAGACATTATCCCGTACCGGGTGGCTGAGACATTATCCCGTACCGGGTGGCTGAGACATTCTCCCGTACCGGGTGGCTGAGACATTATCCCGTACCGGGTGTCTGAGACATTATCCCGTACCGGGTGGCTGAGACATTATCCCGTACCGGGTGGCTGAGACATTATCCCGTACCGGGTGGCTGAGACATTTAGCCACTTTTAGCTAGTTATTCGATTTTCCATTTTGCTTGAAATGGGGCTAGCCCATCGCCGCAGCCGCAGCTGTCAAATGTCCAGACAAGTTGGCACCT
The DNA here is from genome assembly GCA_963457715.1 of Argyresthia albistria. NCBI lineage: Eukaryota > Metazoa > Arthropoda > Insecta > Lepidoptera > Argyresthiidae > Argyresthia > Argyresthia albistria. Next base: position 3,373,301 of record OY735282.1, read on the forward strand.
AGGTACCTCGCTCAGCGAATTAGCCTAGTGATGAGCTTATTACATTACGCTGTCGGCAGGGCACGATTTGTATAGACGTCTCACTCTGATGGAACGACTAGAAAGAGACAGTGAGTCAGACAGGGCCCTGCCGACAGCGTAGTCTAATAGGCCCATGGTGCCAGCATGTTGGGCACCCTGCCACTCGACGGCGGCGGTGACCTTAAGGATATTTTTTTATTTAATTTAATTGTTTTTAGTAGTAAGTTTGTTGTATATAAATAAAATTTAATCAATGTAAACATAGAAAAGTGCCAATGTTGCCAATGCCAGACTAAACATAACGTAGATTTATTTTTAACTAGTTTTATTTTAACCGACTTCCAAAAGCCGATTTAAAATACAGGGTGGTGTGGTGACATTTAAAAAAAAAATATACGCGTGTAGCACCGTACACGTGTTAGAAGTAAAACTTCTGTAGCTAGATCATTAAGTGGTACCTATACTATACACCTATACCTACCTATACTAAAAGAGATTTAAATTTCCAATTTTGAGATCCAATCTCTGCTTCAAGTTACTTTTAAGTTTCAGACGTCCGATTATTTGAAATTATTTTATACTTGTACTTACTTTTAATACGTCATGTCATTTATTTCCCACCATTCCTTATCTACAATTTGTCGCGCTCGTGGTGATATACTTAACTCATTCAATAGTGTCACTACTATTTGCATCTCGCTCAGATTATATACCATCTGACGTCACGTCTTTAAGCCGTCTCGCTCAAATGTATGCATTGCTTTGCTTGTTTTAGAAATCCATATCGACCCGTGTGACATTGATGAAACTCTTTTCTTACAAACTGTATGGATCGCATCGCACAGCTGTCAAACATAAGTTCCGGTTCCAACAAAGAGGTTGAACGAAGTAGTTTGAGTCATGCTAGATATTAGGCTACTAACGCCATCTAGCGAAAGAGAGTGAGCGCCATCTTGGCCATACCGGAAATCAAGAACTCGTGGAAGAATGCTTAAAATAATTTTTATTTGTTAACGTTTCATCAGGTTTTTCTTTAACTAATTAACATTCTTTATTGTACGAATGTATTATTATCTTATCTGATTAGTTAAAAACCGTATTGAAAATAGTTGCGGTTTTAAAAGTCTTCAGCCGACCCTGACGTCACCGATTCCAATTTCCGTTACATTTCTTAGCCACTCGTGATAGCACCCGGCTAGTAGCAATTGAAAAGCAAATATATGAATAACCCACAGTTGAGAGGTTAAATAAATTTTACCCCCGTGCCCCAAGAAGTTTTACTTCAAAAAATTGGGTCTCCCATTGTAACTTGAAATCAGCTGTTCGGGGCAATGTACTGGGGGCGAAAATTGTTTTTTATTTGCGACCATTTGTTTTATAGGGAAAGTTGTTCACAATGTTGGGTACCTACTAATGCTATCATTCCTCAAAAGGTCAGCTAATTTAATTTCACCCTGTATATTATTTGAAAGAGTAGAGCGCCAGTTTCATCCCATTATTATTATTTTTAGAAATTGCTCCAGTTTCTTGCTTGTAAATCAAAAGATAGATACTGCATAATTATGATGACATCCAGGAATCAACTCCCTTCGCTTTGCCTATGACTTTTCGGTTGAGTTCGTCTTACATCATCTCACCACTAACCATGAACTGCTTCAAAACAATCGTCAATATCCATTATTATAACCAATCTACTTACATAATCTGTATGTACCCATAACATACCGTTCAGACTAACCTACACCACGACTGTACAACGTCCCTATAACGCAGACAATAGTGTCTAAAGTCTAAAACGTACAACGTGTGGGTGATGTGATGTGTCTAACTAAATAGTTTAAACAGTTGCCGTATTGTCATGGTCGTTCTGGTGTATGAGTACGGCCGTGGCAATGACCGCACACAATGACAACAAATCATTAGAGGGACATATTCCAATATTTTACGCTACGCAATTTGCGTTATTTATTATTATTGATGATGATGATGATGTGGCCCCCAATCCTCGCGCTGTCGAGATTATCTCTATGGTAGAAGAGGTGTCGGTCGGGATACCGAATTTTACGTCGAATCGATCTCGATTCATATTGGTGTTGAACGAAAACGGGTCGAGATATCTCGGTTGGTCGTAAGGCGGATCGTGAAAATACCTTTTTTAGGGTTTCGTACCCGAAGGGTGCCAAACGGGACCCTATTACTGAGACTTCGCTGTCCGTCCGTCTGTCTGTCACCAGGCTGTATCTCATACCGTGGTAGCTAGACAGTTGAAATTTTCACAGATGATGTATTTCTGTTGCCGCTATAACAACAAATACTAAAAATTAAAAGAAATTTAATATTAAGGGGGGCTCCCATACAACAAACGTGATTTTTTTGCTCATTTTTGCTCGATATTGATAATGGTAGCAGATAGACGCTTAAAATGTTCACAATATATTGAGTATATTATTTACTTAAAAAATGTATAATTAAATTAAAATTAAATTAATATTTAGGGGGGGCTCCCATACATTTTTATTTTGCGGTTTTTTATAGATAATGGTACGGAACCCTTCGTGCGCGAGTCCGACTCGCACTTGGCCGGTTTTTATTTGTTTTTAACTGACTTCCCAAAGGAGGAGGTTTACAATTCGTCCGGATGTTTGTTTTTTTTATGTATGTGCCCCGATAGCGCCTAAACGGATGGACCGATTTGGAAAATTATTTTTTTGTTTGAAAGGGTTTACCTTCCCATTGGTCCCATTGAAACCAGGTCAGGATCTGATGATGGGATCCTGGAGAAATCGAGGGAACTCTTCAAATATTATAGGCAGACCTATAGTGATTTTTGTGTTTTTCATAATAACTCGTGCAAATGCACATGGTAAGCATAATATTGTGATGCGGAACTGCTGATGAAGACCACATATGGCCACCAGATCTGCTCAATACTAGGTACAAATACAATGCGTGGCTGACGGGCAACGCATAGCCTAAATCGTTGGACCTAGAGCCATGAAACTTTGTACAGGGATTCCTTAGTAGCGTGGGGTAGCACTAATATGGGATTTGACAAAATTAATTCCCCAACTGGGGGGGGGGGGATAAGGGATTACAGTTTGTATTAAACTCAATCTAATCAAATAGGGTTTGTGGAAGTCGGTTTTTTCTAAAGTTTACTTTTTGTTTCAATTATTGAGGGAGATATTCGGTATCTCTATATCACCTCTATCTATATCGATATTTATTCGCTACAATTATTCTGTAGACGCCGCCGCTAGTGGGCTCGCCTTTGGCTTATGCAACCAATCTTCCTTGTGAAGCTGTGAAGTTCCTCGCACATTATTATTATCGATTTTACCTAACAGGAAGGCACTATGAATATTAATGTCCGTAGTCCTTTTGAGCTGGACATCTACCGACTGCTACACACACAGAAACGGATTTTGATTGCTCTCTAGGAATCCACAGGGATCCTATGTCTTTGCTAAGATTTGCCGGTGATAATCGGAAGGTGGGGATGGTGGACGCAGGACAAAGCAAGCAAGATGAAACTACCGCGAGGCAGGCACAGGGCAGCTCAGACCAGCTCAACCGGTTTACTTGTATGGTACTAGGCCCTATCCTATAATACTAACACAGTCGGAGAGTTTAAGTATCACGTAGTAAGTAAGTTTTTCCATCATGTCAAAAGTTAATATAACTTATTTATCTGATTGGTTTTTCTTAAAACCATGTCCATGGTCGGTGTTTTTTTTTTCTTTTAATTTACTTTAGTTTTAGCTTAGTTTAAAGGGTTTGGTTTGAAAACCAGCGTTGTGTGCTGCCACCGCACCATGCAACATATGCAGAAACCAAACCTTTTCGACACATGTAATTGTTGTTGGTATATCAATGTATTCTCTGACGTGTGTCAAATAAATGATTTTTCTTTCTTTCTTTCTTCTTCTTCTTTCAAATATCGATTTTGAGATACCAAAATCTCTATGAAAAACAAGAAAAAGCTATTCTTGCGACTAGCCTTTCGGCCAACCGAGATATCTCGACCCGTTTTCGATCGAAATAAATATAAATCGTGATCGTCTTCGACGGATTTAGGCGGTATCAAAACCGATACCTATCTCGACTGAGGAGATGATCTCGATAGCGCGAGAATCGGGGGCCAGACCACGGAGCCCTAACTCCCTCCGTATCCGTAGGTAGGTACTAAATGTAAATTCAATTCAATTCAATATAGATACTTTTTGTGGAACTTTTGTTCCTGAGTTCTATGAAATAACAACAGAATGACGCCATGGAAGAGTGCCATCAAATGCTGTCTTTTTTTGCACAAAATTGACTTTATAAAATATAACTGCTGGAAATATACAATTCTGAGAATGTCAAGCCATTTTGTACATAATGCTTCAACTTAAGAATTGTTCCTAGATTTATTACCTTGGCCACAAGCCTATTGTTCAGCTGTAAAACCAAATCAATAATCCCCGCGTGACGAACTAAACTTTAAACTAGAACCTAACCTAGAAAACCTAACTAAATATTACATCTGTATAATCTACCTAGTTTCTTGGAAAGTAATAATGGCGGTTAAATGGTGATACGCTGTAGCGGTGGCGGTAGCGGACACTCATAAGCACAGTCAGTAGGTACCACAAAAGTCTTCTAAAATCTTCACAAAATAAAAGGCCCGTTTTGACAGTTCACGCCCATGAAGTTTTAACCTCTAACGCGTAGGTAATAGAAGCGGTTTTCCTAGGTGCAACTTGTACGCTTTGCTTGTACGCCCAGTTGGCTTTTATTACCTACGCATTAGGGGTTAAAACTACATGGGCGTGAACTGTCAAAACGGGCCTTTTATTTTGTGAAGACTCTAGGTTTCTCCACAACGAAGTTAAAAGGGGGTTGATTGAGCCCCGGCCCCCTGATTCTCGCGCTATCGAGATCATCTCCCCAGTTGATGTATCGGTTCTGATAGGGCCTAAATCCGTCGAAAACGATCTCGATTTATATTTATTTTGATCGAAAACGGGTCGAGATATCTCGGTTGGTCGAAAGGCTAGTCGTGAGAATAGCTTTTTCTTGTATTTGATAGAGATTTCGGTATCTCAAAATCGATATTTCGACCATGGACACGATCTCGCTAGCCCCAGAATTGCCCCCAGGGCGTTTCTTCTCCAAACCTGTAAAATACAGGAGCATGATTCTCGCGCATTCGATAAACAATATCTACACCTATATCGAGTGATTTCGTATGGGAATCTGTCAATATTGGTCTCGATATCCGTATATCGAAGGCGCGAGAATCGACCCGCTGAAATCTACAAAACACGTGACATTGGCGAAATTAACATAAGTTGTTAAACTCCAATTAAGATTATTATTTTATTATCTGCTCGGTCTCTCCCGCGCGACTTATTAAACCCTTTCAGTCGAGAGATTGTCATTCTCCTGGCCGAAAAGGAAAAAAAATACATTAAAATTAGTGGAAATTAAGTTCTCATCCCCTTGCAATAGACATTAATTGACGTCTTAAGACGTCTTGGTAGTCACTGCCAAAGTCAAGCACTGTTTAGTGCTTCTGAGAGCAATAGGGTTAAATCACAGCCCGCCGCTGGCTTCCTCGACTCGTACTTTATTTAAGTCCTTTAGGCCGAGACTCCACCAAAGCGGAGATGTGGAATATTTGTATGCGCGATGGGAACAGCCCACATCTCCGCTTCCATGACGCCATACAAATATTCCACATCTCCGCACATCTCCGCTTTGGTGGAGTCCCGGCCTAAAGTTAGGTTGGCTCAAGGAAAATACATGTAGAAGGTTGAGTAGAAATTACATGGTACCAAGGCGAGCTTATCTATAATAAGAGATTTCTTCCACCAAACCATGTTGGGTAGGAGACGGAGATGATAGGAGCGTGCAATAAAGCCGGCCGCTAACGGAACTATTATGAATTATTCCGAACCACATACTGAAGTTTTCCGTTCGCAATTTTTCGGAATCCCACACGAATCCCCGAAAATCCCGAACGGAAAACTTCCGTATGTATGTGGTAGATCCATAGATTTGTATGAATTTACTGCGTTCGGAATTAGGCCGGTCTAAGGCCCGCCACATACAGTCGGAATCATCCCGAACGCAGTAAACTCATACAAATCTATGGATATACCAAATACATACGGAATTTTTCCGATTCAGAATTTTTGCGGATTCGTGGATTGATCCCGTTTCGGAATTCCGAATCGGAAAAATTCCGGCTGTATGTGGCCGGCCTAAGGCTCCGCTCCCGCTCCCGCCCCACCACGTGACCTCCACCTCGCCTCGACTCGACTCGACTCCGTAGCGCTTTCCCGGCCGGACCGCGGCGCAACTAGGCTGTGAGAAGACCTATAACAGCCTGTTAGTGACTAACTGCGCGTGCGCCACTTGGCTAATTATTTCCTGTGTACTCAGAATGCTACGTGAAGTAAAGAAATGTCCACTTTTGTCGTCCTAACATGCTGGAAGAGATCTGGCAACCGCTTTTGGCTTGACAGGAGATAAGCTCGCCTTTGTGATTATGTTTTAGTTTCTTTTTATAAAAAAAGTGCTCCGTGGTCTAGTGGGTTTCACCTTGCATCTCATGCAGGAGATGCAGGTTCGAATCCCGGTGCTGACCATGTACCAATGAGATGATTAATTTGTCTTAAGTACATTATCGGACACTCCGTGTTTCGGATGGCACGTTAAGCTGTAGGTCCCGGCTACTATCACTACTTCGTAGTATGTAGTAGTCGTATAAAATCCCTCCACCAACCCGCACTGAGCCAGCGTGGTGGAGTATGGCACCATCTTCTCGGATCCGGGTAAAGGCCTGTGCCCCTCGGTGGGGACATTAATGGGCTACATTGTTAAGAATGAGTTTTATTCTTCGAAAAGAAACTGTAATTTCGGGAAAGGGAACGGGCCAGAGGTCAGAGCTAAATACAGGTGACATTTCATTAGCTGGCTATATTGTAAATTTGTAAACCATTTTGGAAATGTTGAAATAAATTTGGTTAAGTGCGGGTCGGTATCGCACACGAAGGGTACCGTACCATCGTACAACAAATCAAAAGCACTCAAAACAATAAAAAAAATAAACAAAAAGAAAATTTAAAAAGTTTATGCCTTCACGAGATTTGAACAGACGACCTCCGGATTGAGAGTCTACATCATACCGGCTAACCACAACCATGTGGGTTGACGCGAAATATGCTATCATATTTAAATGCGTAGTATATGTGTCTATGACATGGTTGCTATGACAATAAATAAACAGTTTCAGTCAAGATCTCCATTTTGAAATGCGTAAGTGTATCTAAACACGTCTCTTGTATCGGGGCCCCCTTTAATTTGCAATATCTCTCGTATTTCAGTATTTGTGGTTGGTGCGGCAACAAATATACACATTCTGTGAAAATTTCAGCTTTCTAACTATTACGGTTCGTGCAGACGGACCCGGTGACAGACAGGACGGACGGACGGACGGACGGACAGACGGACAGCGAAGTCTCAGTAATAGGGTCCCGTTTGGCACCCTTCGGGTACGGTACCCTAAAAATGGTAAAAGCAATATCCCTACCACTTTAACCTCTGACTCGAATAACCCTGACACTGCACCGCCTGATTAGTTCATCTAATTTACAGAGGGCGCCACGACCTACGACATCTAATCAAGAGCTTCGATTGCTTCGAAGGGTGGGGAAAGGCAATAATTTAGTCCCTCACAAGGGTCTAAAATATGGGATTAGTTCACGCCTTTCGGATATATCACTTCTTTTAGGGTTCTGTGTGAGTTGTGCGACTCAAGAGGTGGAACCTTTACTGATTTTGGATAACTACATGGGTCCAGCAGGAATATTCAACAAATCGAAAAAGTGTTCGAGTTCAGATGAAATAAACTTTAAGACATGGAACATAAGAGCCACTGATATTTCAATTCGAATACTTTTTCGATGAGTAATTTTTCCTGCTACCACAGAAGAGATAAATAGTCCTCCGTACAGAACGGCCACTTCCTTCCCCGCGCTGATTCAGATACCGCACCCCACCCCTGGCGTCAAAGGATTGGTTAAAGGATCAATAGACAGGGCTGAACGCCGGACGAGTGACGACGACGCGTTTACTTTAATATCGGCTGCATTTGCCGCGCCACCAGCCCTAGCAAAGTTTACGCACACATTTTCACGTATACAAACGTCATTATTTGGTTATGTAGTAGTAATAGGTGATTATTTTACGAGCGTTCTATGGAGTGTCCGAGGTGTGCTGCTACCTAGGAACACAGATGCTTATTGCACAGATTGGGTAGAACATTTCGCGGTTTGGTTGGTGAGAGAGAGCTGTCAAAAAATAAAAGAGTCGATTACGATTTTGCGCGGGATCTATTTTTTGCGCAAATCAGCTGAATTTCGAATATTCTTCTTTTTATTGGAGTGCTAACCTCTTGTGAGGATAATTTCGCTAGTTTCAAGTGTATTTAGATAGAGGGAGGATGCCCAATCTGTATGTATTGATTTAATAAATCGAAGACAATTCAAGCGAATACGATCTTAACCTATTACCTAATTTATAAATACGATCAGATTCTTTCGATCATCAAAACAACATTTGAAGAGATAAGTCAGAAAGCCAAAGACTTCGTCGGTCGGATGAATTGTGAGGCTGGAGGACCAGCAGTATCCAGAGATGTAGAAAAAAAAGTTCTAAGGGTTTCCGATCCATTTTGATCGATTCAAGCGAAAAGATCGGGCATCCCTGCTCTTTGATGCAATAACGCGACGATAGCAACAATTGTCTTTAGATTTCCAATTTCTGATTGTACACAGTTACCATAGAACGTGTTCAGTGCAGGTAGCAGGAAAAAACACGCATCGAAAAAATATTCGAATTGAAATGTCCGTGGCTCTTATGCACAATCTCTTAAGGTTTATTTCATCTGAACTCGAACACTTATTCGATCTGGTAAATATTCCTGCTTGACACACTGTACCTACACCTAAAACCGCTAGCTAATTTATTCCTAAATCACATCTTTTACTACATATTGAAGAGACCATACATCAGGTTACTAGGTTCCGAATGCAACGGTTCAACTACCAACGGAATGTTTACTGGCACTCAACTAAGACTCTATTTACTCTGCTGGTCTCTATCAGAAAAAACACCACAACACCGACTTAGAATAAGTTGCAGTTTACCTTAGGGGCTTTAGGTTATTACTCTTCCGTTAGTTTCCCAAAACAATAGGCTATAAGAGGGTAACGATCCCATGCAAATTTTGTATGAAATGTATGACGCGTTCGCGAGTTTTGTGTGGCCAATTTTCCTATACTGTTTGCTGAACGGAGCATGTTTGGTTATTTGAATAATTTATTAAAATTCTTGTCAACCTTCTTCGAATGAGCGGAATTAGGAAAATCATCGATCATGCCGATCGATTTTCCGAGAATTAGGGTAAATCGAAAAAAATAATGTTTTCATTAAAGTTATTTTGTAGCGATTATGATTGGCACAGGACCGGGAAGATTAGCGCTATAGAGAAGAGGCCTATGCCCAGCAGCGGGTCGATGTTGGCTGAGGATGATGATGATAATGATTGGTTGTTTGTCAATTTCAATGGTATTGGGATTGAAATATATAGGATGACTTTTGGGTCGTGACTCTAACATATTGTATCTAACTCGGTAAATGATTGCAGTTTCAGTTATTAAGCCGGATTCAGTCAGTAATTTAATAAATAAATTATCCTTAATAAATCTGAATCTTTGGTCACCTTACAATTCACGTTAAAACCTTTTTCAAAAAAACTGATCAGAGGAGTAAGAAGGAAGTGCCAACATCAATAGGCCATAAACAATTTTATGACAAAGACAGACAGTTGCGATTGTAAAGTGTGTAGGGTGACCAACTGACCATGAACTAAAATAGGCCATTTCAATTATTTTTTTCTAACAAAATAAATATAACTTAGCGAGCTCTCATCTACAGCATAACATTCGTAACCAATAGGCAAATCTTAGGTTACTTTGTTGCTACTCGACCCCGCAGTCACCCTGTATATCATAACAAAAATCATAATAATATAACGAGGTACATAATGGAATCTTCTTTACAGTCATCATCTCCAATCTGTAGCTAAATCGACGCAAAACTGACTTTTTAAAACAATTTTTGGTCGATCAGAGAGTTACTGACTAAGGAGGTCCACTTCTTAGGCTAATTCAAAAAATAATTAGCTTTCTTTATCTAATCAATGACGTTACCGATTCGTCACGACTCACTGGGGCTCCCTGGCGCGTGAAATGGAAAGTTATTACAATAGTACTATCAACAACATCCAATAAAATCACTCCTTATCCCTGGGCGATAAAGGCTAAAACGGTTGTCAATTTCACAGGCTGACCAGAACCGAGCCTTTGAATTGCGTCAGTAGGACAGAGAAAAAAAAACTGTTGCAAATCGTTGTCTATGGAAATCGAATGAGAAATCGGAAATCGCGGTTTTGTGAATTGGATCGACAGTAATCACGTAATAAACAACTAGCGTCACACTTTTTCCTATACGGGAAGGCAGAGGTACCCTCCTCCTCTCTCCCGCACACAAAAACGACATTTAGAACGTCCGTACTTAACCTTTTAATCGTTCGTCTCCTGGGGGGCAGTTCTGGCGCTCTAGCGAGATCATGTCCAAGGTCGAAATATCGATTTTGAGATACCGAAATCTCTATCAAAAACACGTTTTCGATCGAAATAAATATAAATCGAGATCTTTTCCGACGGATTTAAGCGGTATCAAAACCGATGTCTCGTCTGGGGAGAGGATCTCGATAGCACGAGAATCGGGGGGGCCTGGCCGAAAAGGAAAATATTTGACATTAAAATTAGGGGAAACCCTTTCCGTTCTTCTCCTTCCGAGAAAGAAAAATATTTGACATTATAATTGAAACAAAAAGTAAACTTTAGAAAAAACCGACTTCCACAAACCCTATTTGATTAGATTGAGTTTAATACAAACTGTAACCCCTTAACACCCCCCCCCCCCCTTTGGGGAATTAATTTTCTCAAATCCCATATCAGTGCTACCCCACGCTACTAAGGAACCCCTGTACAAAGTTTCATGGCTCTAGGTCCACCGGTTTAGGCTATGCGTTGCCTGCCCGTCAGCCACGCATTGTATTTGGTACCTAGTATTGAGCAGTTCTGGTGGCCATATGTGGTCTATCAGCAGTTCCGCATCACAATATTATGCTTACCATGTGCATTTGCACGAGTTATTATAAAAAACACAAAAATCACTATAGGTCTGCCTATAATATTTGAAGAGTTCCCTCAATTTCTCCAGGATCCTATCATCAGATCCTGACCTGGTGTCAATGGGACCAATGGGAAGGTAAACCCTTTCAAACGAAACATAATTTTCCAAATCGGTCCATCCGTTTAGGCGCTATCGGGGTACAGATATAACACCACTACAATGGTTACCAGCACTCAGTCATATCCCACCGCCCCAGCTGAGAAGAAAACATACACTCGCTAGGGAGACTGTTAAAATCCAGGGAAGCCCCAACCTGCCAGTACATGGAGAGTTCTTCAACCCGCCTACACACAGGTTGACATCTCGCCACCCGCCCTACGTTACGGCAGGGAACCTCATCCAGACCAACTTCAACATCACGGAGGCCTGGAAAAAGGACTGGGCCAGTAACCTACCTCCAAATCTGGATAAGTATGCCCCTTCCAACTTCGACCCAACGGAGAAACCTAAGGGCTTCAGCCTTGCCCGCAAGACATGGTGCCGGCTCAACCGCCTCAGAACTGGGCATGGTCGCACAGGTGAATATTTGCACCGCTGTGGCTGGAGAGAATCACCGGGCTGTGATTGCGGGGCGGATGTTCAAAGCATGGACCATATAATTCAGGAATGTCCTAAAAGAAAATACCATGGAGACCCCACAGACCTCTTCACTCTAACTGACGAAGCAGCCGAGTGGCTGCAGACATCAAGATTACTTATATGAGCGACTCGACGGCTATGCCATACGAATAAATAAATAAACAGACATAAAAAAAAAAACATACGCGTGTAGCACCGTACACGTGTTAGAAGTAAAACTTCTGTAGCTAGATCATTAAGTGGTACCTATACTATACACCTATACCTACCTATACTAAAAGAGATTTAAATTTCCAATTTTGAGATCCAATCTCTGCTTCAAGTTACTTTTAAGTTTCAGACGTCCGATTATTTGAAATTATTTTATACTTGTACTTACTTTTAATACGTCATGTCATTTATTTCCCACCATTCCTTATCTACAATTTGTCGCGCTCGTGGTGATATACTTAACTCATTCAATAGTGTCACTACCTGAGGTCACTACTATTTGCATCTCGCTCAGATTATATACCATCTGACGTCACGTCTTTAAGCCGTCTCGCTCAAATGTATGCATTGCTTTGCTTGTTTTAGAAATCTATATCGACCCGTGTGACATTGATGAAACTCTTTTCTTACAAACTGTATGGATCGCATCGCACAGCTGTCAAACATAAGTTCCGGTTCCAACAAAGAGGTTGAACGAAGTAGTTTTTGGTCACGTCACTGGTTTTGTTTATCCCAGCCAGCGGCGGCGGCGGCGGCGGCGCCATCTTGGCCATACCGGAAATCAAGAACTCGTGGAAGAATGCTTAAAATAATTTTTATTTGTTAACGTTTCATCAGGTTTTTCTCTCACTAATTAACATTCTTTATTGTACGAATGTATTATTATCTTATCTGATTAGTTAAAAACCGTATTGAAAATAGTTGCGGTTTTAAGTCTTCAGCCGACCCTGACGTCACCGATTCCAATTTCCGTTACATTTCTTAGCCACTCGTGATAGCACCCGGCTAGTAGCAATTGAAAAGCAAATATATGAATAACCCACAGTTGAGAGGTTAAATAAATTTTACCCCCGTGCCCCAAGAAGTTTTACTTCAAAAAACATCCAGACGAATTGTAAATCTCCTCCTTTGGGAAGTCGGTTAAAAATTAGGGGAAACCCTTTCCGTTCTTCTCCTTCCGAAAAAGAAAAATATTTGACATTAAAATTAGGGGAAATTAAGAACATCCTCTTCAATAGACATATTAGTTGACGTCTTGGTACCCCTGTCAAAGTCTTGGACGTTTTTGTCCAGGTCCAGAGGCATTTAAGATAAATCATGATCAAAAATATCAAAATCAATCTGCATTAGAAATATCTTATCAACGCGCGTTATTGTTATCATTGAAAATAAAGATAAAGAGCCACAGTTGTGCCTAAAACATACTGTGAAGGTTTACGGAAACCTCGGTACCGGCTCGACATAGATTCGCTTTTAGTTGGGTTTTTATCGCTATTATTAGGGTTCCGTGCCCGAAGGGTGCCAAACGGGACCCTATTACTGAGACTTCGCTGTCCGTCCGTCCGTCCGTCTGTCACCAGGCTGTATCTCATGAACCGTGGTAGCTAGACAGTTGAAAATTTCACAGATGATGTATTTCTGTTGCCGCTATAACAACAAATACTAAAACGCAAAAGAAATTTAATATTCTCTAGAATTTGGAGAGATATAGAGGGTGGATATTCATGTCGAGGGTAAAATGGGTTTTATGTACGAGTTACACTCTGCTTTTCACTTCGATTGTGAGGAAATTAAACAGAAATATTGCAAAAAAAAGTAAACATTATGAAATAATTGCAAATTGAAATTACCGAGAAAAAATAAGGACTTCCCGCCATTAAACTTTTTTTTGGACGTGTCTCCGCAGCCGGCTCTGGCCGCCGGCAGTGGCACTTAGCATAGGTGTATGTGGCTGTTTACCTAACGACCTAAGATTTAGACGAAGTCGGAGTCTAAGATTTAGACGAAGATTTTACTTTATGCTCTAGAACATAAAATTTGATTTTATGCTGGCTATACCCGACATAAAGACGAACTTTACGAGCATGAGAAGTGAAAACGTGATTTTTTTGCTCATTTTTGCTCGATATTGATAATAGGTAGACCCTTAAAATTTTCACAATATATTGAGTACTACCTATATCTACTATTTACTTAAAAAATAAATATACCTAATTAAATTAAAGGGGGGCTCCCATACAACAAAAGTTTTTTTTAGAGAGCTTGGTACGGAACCCTTCGTGCGCGAGTCCGACTCGCACTTGGCCGGTTTTTTATTTTATTTGGCTTCGTACGAGTAGGTAACGTTACAAAAATCCATCGAACTAAACGACGATAGAGCAAATAGAGTTGGTAACAGTATTTCGCCTCTGTTCACTTTACAGTTAGCGAATCGATAATTTTGTTTGGTTTTCTTTCTTGTATGGTTTTTTATTATTTTTTTATTTCAACACTGTGATTGATCAGTTGATCACAGAGAAAGTAGCTAGAGTCTCCACAAAATAAAAGGCCCGTTTTGACAGTTCACGCCCATGAAGTTTTAACCCCTAATGCGTGGGTAATAAAAGCCAACTGTTGCGTACCTACAAGTTGCACCTAGGTTCTAGGTAGTTCTATTACCTACGCGTTTAAACGGGCCTTTTATCTTGTGAAGACTTTACGTTACTGTGATGTGATGTTTTATAATTATTACAGACTGTCTAGTCTAAGTTGGCGTTCCTGTGGCGGCGCCTCCTACTAGCCACCAGCTTTGAGAACTGTCATCAGTACTGGCAAAATTAGTACGTTTTTTTGCCACACGCCAACTTACAACTAGACAGTCTGTAATAGTCTGTAGTACCTACTTTACTTACGTATTTGGCCTTCTTTGACTATTATATGAATGTCACATTTCTAGGGTTCCGTACCCGAAGGGTGCCAAACGGGACCCTATTACTGAGACTTCGCTGTCCGTCCGTCTGTCTGTCACCAGGCTGTATCTCATGAACCGTGCTAGCTAGACAGTTAAAATTTTCACAGATGATGTATTTCTGTTGCCGCTATAATACTAAAAATCAAAAGAAATGTAATATTAAGGGGGGCTCCCATACAACAAACGTGATTTTTTTGCTCATTTTTGCTCGATATTGATAATGGTAGCAGGTAGACGCTTAAAATGTTCACAATATATATTGAGTATATTATTTACTTAAAAAATAAATAATGAAATTAAAATTAAATTAATATTTAGGGGGGGCTCCCATACAATATTTTTTTTGCGGTTTTTTATAGATAATGTTACGGAACCCTTCGTGCCCGAGTCCGACTCGCACTTGACCGGTTATTTATTTTGTTTGGCGCTATTTTATTTAGATTAAGTTGTAATTGATTATTGGCGAATTTCTGCGAATTTCCAGAAAATAAACTGGACGTTAGACTGTCGACTGGTTAGAACTGAATGTTTTATTTTTTTGACTAAATTAATAAATAACTTAGTCATAAATCCAATATTTTCAGTGTGTCGTTCAATTCGTGTGACACTGATATGGCATTCGTCAGGTCAATTCAGATCTTTTTTTTTTTCAGGTCAATGAAAGTGAGAGACACAGTGCCGATTTTTTTGTAACCATATAGGTACTTACCGTTAATTATAACCACTTTAGATACTGCATTTCTAAACCTGTATTTCTTGTATTCCCACGTGGCAAGGCGAAGGCAAATATCGATTTATTAAGTACTTTACTTTACCTCCCGCTACACCAAAGCTCTAGAAGCATTATTTAGGCTATAGCAAATACTGAGTACTAGGTTGACTAGACAAAGATGTCCGCCCGGAACCAATGAAGCAGCGGTCACGGGCGCCTGCGCAGGGTCAACGACCGCGCGCGGCAGATACAAGGCTTTTGTTGCAGCCGCCTGATGCTGTGTTGTGTATTTTTTTTTGGATTTTGCTTTAGATGCTGAACGTTATGAACCTGAGTAACAATAGTAAGTGATAGTGAAATATGCAGGTACCTACTTAATTAAATAAGTAAATGTAGCGCAAATGTCCCCCCCACCGAGGGGCATGGGCTTACTCTGATACGAATCTTTTGAATGATTTAAAATATGTACCTACTTAAATACCTTAAGTAAATAAGTAGTGCACTGGCTTTTACTGGGATACGAGAAAGATTGAGCCATACTCCACCAAGTCTAAGTAGTAGACTATTACACAATCACAATCTCAAACCATATGATTTCCTCGGCTAGTTCAAATCACATCGAACCCTAAAAATAGCCGGGTTCCGTAAAGCATAAACAAACAGTACCGTCAGTCTGTCGGCAGCGACCGCGCATAAAGAAATCTTGAAAATGACGAGCGCGCATGCGCTTTGGTTACTTTCTCTCGCTAAAACGTGGGTTAATAACTGCAGTAATCTTTGACATATCCATACAAATTCAGGAAGCTTAAACTTAATACCAATTTTTAAAGAAGAACCTTCACTTATATTATAACTATAACGCAAATGCAGGGTAGTTCAGTTTAGTAGGCTTGTGGCCTGTCAAGTCAAAATAGATACGTTTTATGAACTGTCAAAACGGAACTTTTGTTCCTGAGTTCTATGAAATAACAACAGAATGACGTCATGAAAAAGTGCCATCAAATGCTGCCTTTTTTTGCACAAAATTGACTTTATAAAATATATCTGCTGGAAATATACAATTCTGAGAATGTCAAGCCATTTTGTACATAATGCTTCAACTTAAGACTTGTGCCTAGATTTATTGGATTACCTTGGCCACAAGCCTATTAGGCCTCCGATGTCAAATCGCATAATATTTTCTTATCGTAACTAACCTATAGAGCGACTCAGTGTAGGATTCTATACATTCTACCTAGCCCATATAATCCCAAGGGGTCAATAACGCCCACACTACATGACTGTAATAGACAAATAATTTCGACAAAAATTAGCACAAATAGAGAACTCTCATGAAACGAGAGTGGGTCGTTTTCGACCCCTTGGGGTAATGGCTAATCTATCATATCAACATCACTATAGCAACCAATTACATTCGGATGTTTAGCATTCTAAGATGAATCGCTCTGTACACGGTCAATAATAATAATAATTTATTGCACACAAAAAATATAGTTAACAAATCATGGTAGGTAATAAAAGTGTACAATGGCGAGCTTATCTCTAAAATGAGATCTCTTCCAGCAAACCAAGTTTCGATGAGAGAGGTTGATAGCTGAGCGGGGGTAGACCCATGTGTACAACAATAAATTTAAAAGGTTGCATACATAAATATATAATATGCATTCTAAAATTTACTTATACCTAAACATAAAGACAAAAATAAATATATATGATAGATACCTATATAACATTCAATCAAATCAAATCTTCAAATCAAATCAAGGTCAAATTAGAAATATAATAATAATGATGCCTATTTATAATTAAATTGATGTTCCTTTCGGGGAATGAATATGAAAATTAAGGTAATTAAATTTTACAGTGTTAGATGTGGTAACAACCCCGGGCCTAGATTCAAGCAGCGCAATGACCGGTCAGTGAGATTGAAACGATCGGAACGCTGAACTTTAGATCCGATTTGGCGTTTAGATTGAATACCAATACACTTAATTTCTACCTTTATTTACCTAAAAAGATACTCCAAAAGCCAGTTAATGGATATCTAAAGTCGATCGTCGTCGTCGAGTCATTGTCACTCAGCGGTCATTTTGCTTACAGAATTGGGTCCCTGGGGCCCACTAGTGCCCACAAAAATGACAAAATTGTATGTCTCCGCAAGAATTGGACCCCTGTTCCACTACGGGCGCTCGTGTTTTGCAAAATCTCTACAGAGTTTTGAAGCGGCGGTCTGTTTATACTTGAATCTATTTATTAGCCTCATCGGATGAGTGATTTAGTCTGGGCACGACCGGAAGACCGTTAAATTAAAAGTTAACTAATAAAAAAACAAAAACTGCAGTGTTCTAGAAAGAAGATAGTGTAGATAAGTAGGTAGACACTTGCAGTCATACTTCCATAGCTAAGGCGATGCGATAGCCTACTATCTCGTAAAAAAGAAGATATGTACAGTCGAGGTCATTATATATGAGCCAAACCAAGGCTTCAAATATAAATGTACATGGAAGGTTACATAAATATCTGAGCAGATTGATCAATAAAACATATGTGAATCTGCTCAGATATTTATGTACCATTCCATGTACCTAAATTTATATTTGAAGCCTTGTTTTTGCACATATATTAATGAACTCGACTGTACATAAGTAAATATTACCGCCATTTGGATAAATACGCAAATAATTAAAAAAAACGCTGTGCACTGAATTTCGGCTAAATTGACTCTGAATGAAATCGCCATCTTGCATAAATGATTCAAATTAAAAGGTCGACTTTCGGTTAGGTAGGCTCGTTATTAATATTTTTTGACGATTCTTTATTTAAATCAAAAGGCAGGAATTTCATTAAATTAATTCATAGTTCTTTAAGGTTCTGGATAAGTGACTGTTTTAATAAAACCCTATTCGAAATGTGTACTTCATGACCTTAAGAACTGGCCAGGATTTCGGTAACCTATAAAAGACTCGCACTGTACGTCTACAATAACAGAAACATTGTATAATATTCTCGTCATACGTATTGTCTTTAAGCTTGACCTTCTGATCTCTATACTCTAATCTTTTCCTCAATTTTTTGCTCGTTCGATTGTTTGCGACGAGCGGCATGTGAATCCTGCGCAGACGCAGCCACAGTACACTGTTGCTATAACATTGTGTTACATTTAGTCTTAGAAAAATAAACAATTCCTGTCTGAATGACTTACTGAGTCATCAACGCAGGGGTCAAACGGCTACAATGCTAAAATCTGAAATAGGAATAGAGTCCGAGGGGTTGCCGGTTGAGGGGCTTGAGGGGTCGAAAAGACCTCAAAGTATGTTATTTGTATGTGAATTTTGTAAGGCCTCAATTTTAACTGAATGTTCTTAGTTTGACCAAAAGTGTAACCACAGTGAAGTCGCAGGGTCAGTGCAGTTCAGTGAACAGTTTTGAATAAAGCGCTTATTACATTACGCTGTCGGCAGAGCACGATTTCTATAGACGTCTCACTCTGATGGATCGACTAGAAAGAGGTCTAAGAAAGGTCTACCCTTGCTGATATATCAAACTCTCTCATCGGAACTTGGTTTGCTGGAAGAGATCTCTTTTTAGAGATAAGCTCGCCTTTGTATACTGTTTTTATTTACTTTTTGTCATTGCAATTAATTGTGTGCAATAAAGAAATTATGAATTATGAGACAGTGAGTCAGACAGGGCCCTGCCGACAGCTTAGTCTAATAGGCCCATAAGTCCGTAGGTGCACTGTACTTATCTTAAAACGTGGTAGGTTTATGTATATTTTGTTGGTCGAAGCGAAGAAGATGAGTTGGTACCTGGAACCAAATAAAATAACGTAAGTTTGTACACGCCCCGTCGAATCGCTGAGCTTAGTGAGAGCCACAGATTGGCTCCCAGAAAATGCAAAGAAAAAGCGTGTAAGGGGGATAGGAGAAGATTCCAGGTTCGTATCATGGCAAGGTCGCCATGTAAGGGGGATAGGTTTGGAGAGATGAGTCAAAGACAGAGGTCGGAGTTGGACTAGTGTTTATTGGAATAATACACACTTATATCATGTTAAATGGGCGGTTACGCCCTTCTTCCCTACAAGCGTGAACGACCCAGGAAGAGATGGAGTGATGAGGATTTATGGGATGAGGAGCGAAGGGATACCACTCAGGATCGGATAGAGTGGAAGAGGGCGAGAGAGGCCTTTGCCCAGCCGTGGGAGATTAGATTCGTAAAAAATATAAATAAGTACATGGCCAACCAAATTGTTACATTAGGTAGGTACCTACCCCAGTTACCGAACAAGGACAGGATAGTTTTCGGATATCTTTTCATGTAGTGCCACTTAGGACTATATGAAAATCGGTCAAGTGCGTGTCTGACTCTCACACGAAGGGTTCCGCACCAATCGTTTCTTGTATGACACTCTTATTTTTTATTTATTTCGTGTCATTTATTATTTGACGGAGTAGCCGCAACAAATACAGTGCGTGAGATACTCGTACCACAGCCTTATGATGGACTGACGGACGGACGGACAGCGGAGCTTTATTATAGGGTCCCGTTTGGCACTATTCGGGTACACCCTAAATAGAAGATTGAATCCAGGCCATGGCCGAGCCTCCTGTCTTCTGTCTCGCTCTGACGTTGACAGAAAGCAGAGACGGACTGCGACTAATTGAAATGTTTTAAAGCCAAGTGGTATAGGCCGAGCCACGAAATAATGGGATTTGAGAGTTATGTCGACTAGCTAGCGAGCGAGCCCGAGGGACGAGCGAGTGTCTCCGTTTCTCCTTCGACAAAAATGCTCTTATATGTCGGTTCGGCTATTCTCGTGTACAGGTGATTTTTCAGCCAGTTCTCGTTGAATTTTGAGAGCAGGTTCAATTGCTTTTGTTTTGTTAAGATATTTTTTTGAAACATATTATTTTCTTTTTCCGAATAACATTTTTGTCCGATAAACTTCGTGGTTCGGTGGTGTGAGGGGGTGACGTAGATTTGCGAGCACTACAGTTCACAGCCACCAGTTGTATTGGTACTACCTACGCCATAGTTGGAGGGAAACAGCAAAAGAACCTTTGCTAATAACGTCTTGGGCAATGTTGTAATTGACTAAGCTTGCGGTCGGCTGTGTAAGATTTTCTCAGGGAATCTCAATTTAGAACCCACATGGTGTTGGTAAACTTGGCATCAATTCTTCTGTGTACACCTGGTTTTTAGCCGACTTCAAAAAAGAGTGGGTTATTACGAGTTTGGTTGTAACTTTTTAAGTATTTTTAACATCGCGAAACTGGTAGGTATTCATGAACCGCTTATAACAAATATTTTTTATTTGAACGTCACCCGTTGATGAGTCACCGTGAGTTTTGACTTTTCTAGGACTCAGTCCAGTAGTAAAAAAATAATACTTTGTCAAAAAATGCTAGACAAAAAAAAAAGGTGACTTAATTAATTATTAGGGCACCACTGCGTGTTTTGATTGACAAACGAAATATGTCATTAAAGAAAAAACGCAGCATTGAAGACTCAAATGATGCCATCATTTAATATCTAGCATTTCTTGACCAAGTAAACATAATAATGTATTTGTACATATTTTTGGCTTGCTGAGATTTGTGGTGTTTCCGGTCATTGCCAGGGATGAATACTGGCTACAAGCATTATATTACATGGCATATTTTCTATCCCAGTCCTAGTCTGCGCGGGTAGCACCTAATAATAGCAGCATATGCGCCCGGTTCCACGCGTCTTTCTTTTACGATTGAATAATTATCGACAATTAGTATAGCAGCAGCAATTGATCTTACAATTTGCAATTGGCCGATGAGGAGGGCCTGTTTCAACATCTAATTACAATACCTACGGTATTTTACTAGGCAGCTATAGTTAAAGCATTAATAACAGGATTATACACAATTCGCCAAGTTAAAAACTTAAAAAAAACCGACTTCATGACCTTAACATTATAATAACCGGCCAAGTGCGAGTCGGACTCGCGCACGAAGGGTTCCGTACAATATCTATAAAAAAAACCGCAAAAAATCACGTTAGTTGTATGGGAGCCCCCCTTATATTAAATTTATTTTGTTTTTTAATAATACATCATCTGTGAAAATTTCAACTGTCTAGCTACCACGGTTCATCACTGAGGTTCATCAGATACAGCCTGGTGACAGACAGACAGACAGACAGACAGACAGACGGACGGACAGCGAAGTCTCAGTATTAGGGTCCCGTTTGGCACCCTTCGGGTACGGAACCCTAAAAACGAATATACGATCCTACTAGCCAGAATTTATCTCGCGACAATGACACAACACCAAAAAGACTGGATGTATAATGTTAATGTCATCCAGGTAAAAACAAATGAGTTTGAGTTTTGAGTTTTAAAATGTATCCTGTCCATCCTGGGTTTGCTGGAAGAAATCTCTTTTTAGACATATACAATATAACTTTCACATTTCACACAAGCTTTTCATTAATAAAACAGCTCATTGAGTACATAGTGTTTACATGTGTAAGTTTATATGAGTATGCGTCGACAGATGTGTGGGTGGATATAGCATAAACACGAATAAAGTCGAATGTGTGTGGGTGTTCTATACGGGAAAACTACAATGTTTTTGGCATTGTTGTTACCTGGGGGCCCTGGGGCCAAAGCGGCCAAAGCGGGAAAACTACAATGTTTTTGGCATTGTTCTTATCTGGGGCCAAAGCGGCCAAAGCGGGAAAACTACAATGTTTTTGGCATTGTTGTTACCTGGGGGCCCTGGGGCCAAAGCGGCCAAAGCGGGAAAACTACAATGTTTTTGGCATTGTTCTTATCTGGGGCCAAAGCGGCCAAAGCGGCCAAAGCGGGAAAACTACAATGTTTTTTGCATTGTTGTTACCTGGGGGCCCTGGGGCCAAAGCGGGAAAACTACAATGTTTTTGGCATTGTTGTTATCTGGGGCCAAAGCGGCCAAAGCGGCCAAAGCGGGAAAACTACAATGTTTTTGGCATTGTTGTTATCTGGGGCCAAAGCGGCCAAAGCGGCCAAAGCGGGAAAACTACAATGTTTTTGGCATTGTTGTTATCTGGGGCCAAAGCGGCCAAAGCGGCCAAAGCGGGAAAACTACAATGTTTTTGGCATTGTTGTTACCTGGGGCCAAAGCGGCCAAAGTCATTCATATCTCGGACCCTTTGGACAAATAGATGGATAGAAGAGGAAATTGTTGAAAACAAATGTCAAATATTTGCCTTTATAATTCCAGATGCGGTTTATATTGAATGGCCAAAAAATTCAACAACTATCATGAGTATTGATGAAGTCTTGAGAAGACGTAGGTAATTATTTAGAATTCTAATCCGTCATTCATTCTACGCGAAAAAAAATACGCGGGTGAAAGATGGCGGCAAAAACAGACACACACAGAACGTAACGCGCTACGTATGACCGTATGAGATGAGCCGGATATCACGTGACCAAACCAGAGACAATAGAGAAAAGTCAAAATCAATGTGAAATTGTTTCTCTAATGAGACGTGGGTTACGTTACGCACCAAACAGGCAGATTCTACTAATTAATTGTACGGCTTGTTATGCTAATCACTAATCGAATGGTCGATCACACGTGGAAGCAATAAAAATCTGTGGTGCCTGTTACAATGATATAGAGTTCACAATACTACCAACTGTCGATATTCGCGTGTGCGACAGCCATACAGAAAACACGTTTCGTTGCGCACGATATACTTTTCATGTAATTGTGGCAAAGTACTGTGTACAGGAACGTTTCTATTACTAAAATATTTTACAGCAAGTCGGAGGAATGCTATAAATTTATTGAAAATCTAGATGAGTTACAACACTCGTAATACCTACCGCTTTATATTTTATAGGGTTACCAACAAACTGCAATAATTTAATGGCGTAAGTCTCAAATAAAACTTCTGTAATTTATTACTAAAGTAGAACTGGCACATTCCTAGATATTTACATTCCAAGGAAGCTACGAAGAGACGTGGTCGGATATTTAATTCAACATCAAAATATTATGTATTAGCGTTGTTTTCTTTGAAGATGTGATCCAACTCGCAATTATAATCCTACTAAATTGAAAATTGTGTCTCCATGTAATACGAAGAGAGGACTCTGCTAAGTACGAGGTTCTGTCTCTCAAAGGGAGTGTTTGAACCCCGACCAGCGAAAAATAAAAACAAAATCCTTGTATCTTTGTATTGTTTGTGAGTCGCTGTTTCTGATACCCACAGCACAGGGTATCTTAGTGTGGGGCCAGAAGAAACATAATGCGCCAATATTTTAATGCTTGTCACCCCTATCGGTAAGTTAAACGAAATTTAAAACACCCGCAATGCGGAAACGTTTGTTTCTATACAACAGTGCATGAATTAAATATCATCCGGAGTCTAAGTGCCTCCAATAAATTGCTTTATGTTATGGCCCTCTACAGCTGAATGAACTAGTGGTATGAAATTTTTTGGCCATACTATTTGCCAGAAGGTTTATTTAAGTATAGAGTAAGCTCATCGAGTAAGGCCAACTGCTTTACTGCAGCGGACTTGGCACTCTGTAATAGAGATCAGCTGCTTTTGTTTGAGCTCAAAAAAGTCGGCAGTGGAAATCTAAGGCATCCGGGGCCGGTCGAGACTGGTGCGGTTGTCAATGTGGTCACTTTGTCCTAATAGGTCCCCCTATAAAAAACTTTCAGCACAAATACAAAGTTATATATTTTACTATTATTAATTATTATTACTATTATTAGATTTCTAAAGCTGCGGCGATTGACTAGCCCTCTTGTCACATTATTGAATAACTGGCTCAACGTGGGCACGTTTGTGCCTCTACCAGCCCGTACAGGAAATAGGCTTGACGCAACTATCTAGTAGTTATTGTTGTAAAGTTGTTCAATAAATTGTATTACTTTTGCGGAGTTTCGTGAGACAACCAAGCAACCGGTAGTTTTACTTCCCTTTTGTATGCAGCGAGCAGGTCAGGTAGTACTTGTATTATCTCTGAGAGCTCGGGTCCTGCGGTAGAATTCTACTTGAGAATATCCGCTCGGGTATCCGCATTCCGCTGCCGGTGTATTTTTTATGGGTATGTCTTGTTATAAATAAGTAGGTAAACACGTTTCTGAACTGTCTCACTAAATTCGAATGTCAGTCTTTAAAGGGATGCGTTTTAAACAAAATCTATTATTATGAGTGTATTCAGGCCGAGTTTGAACCGGGTACCCGTAATATAGAAACCGCAAAAGTTACATCGGGTAGGTATCTAGTTAAAATCCAGATACTAACTACTTAGCTCTAGATCTAAAGAAATATACAGGTCTCTAAGTCATATAATTCTTTCGTTCTAAATCCTCATTTTTAACTGAATAGTCCGTTCTAAATCCTCATTTTTAACTGAATAGTTACCTTTTCCGCTTTTTATATTACGGGTACCCGGTTCAAACTGAGAACTAGGATCCAGGTCGATCGAAAACAAATACACGAAGCGTTAACTTCGCGGAGCTTTGGTCCGATTCATCCCTGTCTTTCCAGTTTGTTGTTCCATTGTCTCAATTCTGTTTGCCTCTCATAATAAACGACAGGAATTCTATATTTCCATTTTTGTGGACTGTCTCGCTAGAAACATTCCGCGTCCTAGATTTTCAGGGATACAAAAGCTAAAAATTGGACTAATGAAAATTGGTCATTTGTTCAACTCATGGATTAGGCATGGTTGCTATGGCATACTAGGAATCACAAAACTACTTAGTGAAGAGGGTGCATCTTTTCCACCAACCGCTGTCCTTTGTTTCACCGCTACATCCAGTTGCTACCTTTCCAGTCCCATCACAGTGGTTAAGAGATGCATGGCCAGTGGGTCCTCAGTTCCTCACATATTGACTGACCCCTAATCAAGAGAATAAGTCCTTGTCACGAAATATTTTCCCGGATGGGAAACCCGGAAGCCACAAGAACTTACTAACTTATAATGATAACAGCGCAGCTCCAACACAGAACGCCATTAAACTTGTACTGGAACTTGTTAATCCCATTATTTGTTGTGGCAACTTTGATCACTGCGTGGTTACATCCAACCTCCGCGTTTGTTTTAATGCTTCATCAGATAGAGACTTCGGTAAATCACAGTCGGGTCGGGAGCAGTTTGGTTATCAATGAAGTCAAGTGTCTGGTCAAATGGCGGCCACACTGACATTACAGCGCGGCACCCGCTTTCAAAACCACCACTTTCCTGCGGGGCTTCATGGTGCCTCATGGCACGCCACTCACCTCAGTCGCGCATATAAATGTAAAATTTTGTGACTCAATGACGTTTCTCCATACTTGCGAGCATTGATTTTGACAACCCTCTCGCTCCAACGTCTTTTGTTCTCCATTGTAAGATTGTTCGGTCGGCCTATGTCCTTATGAGAGAGAGTATAAATTGTGTCAAAATGTGCGACTGAGGTGAGTGGCGTGCCTCATGGTAGGCATGCTGGTGTGACATGCTTCATAGTTTCTTGTATTTTACACCCGCTCCACTATTCCTCCACTACCAACCCTCCGGTGGAGTGCCGAAGACCTAATAGAAGAGAAGTTTGCTTTGCACCAGCCGACATTCCTTGCAAGCGGTTCCTTGCATTTTCAAGCTATTTCCTGTGAGTGCTAAGTGCACCTTTACGTTTTTCTTTTTAATTAATTGGTTTCTTTTAGCAATCGCGGCCGAGCGGTAATTACACATGCTAATCGTGGTGGGTTCAACATAGATGAAAGAAAAGACTATATTTATGGAAAGGTGACCGTTTTATTTTCTATTTTTCAAACGCTTCTGAGTTTTAGAATTATGGTCTCTGTGGTTTTAGATAACTATAGCATAACGTTTTCCATACGGGGTGGCAGAGGCACAATTGTGACCACTTTATTGCGCACATGGTGAAATGTTTAGTAATTAACCTGTAAGTATAGGTTCACGTGGTAGTATTTGATGGGCATAAATGAACATGGCCAAAAAGATTAATCGCATTGGAATATTCCTCATTTCCTGTATTATTGGGAATACAAGACCCAAAGCTTGCATTTTAATAAATTTGTTTTTTATTACATTCAGAAACTCCGAAGCACAAGGAAACTAGCACAGTTCTATCCGCAATAATTAAGATAGCACATCAAACCAATCGTGTGATATTTTAACCGTCCTCGGACAATGTGCTATTACCTCGACTCTGTCATATTTGTTGCATTACAACAATATAATAACACTGTTTCCCACGGAAAAGCTTTGCCATTTCCATACAGAACTTTTGGTTCCCAATCTCCAAATAGTATGGCGTAGCGTTAGAGATTCATTCTCAAAAGGGAAAGGTTCCGTGGTTGAATCAAGGCCGGGGTGGAAGAGAATAAAACCCCGAGTCTTGGATGTGTCTGGCTGGATCCCACATAACTATCAGGGTATCCTAATGGGACCAGAAGCAATGTAGGTATGTGCCAATATATAAATCTTTATGTTTTATAGGAAACAATAAGTTCTGTCCAAGGTTCAATTCCTGTGTGTATTACTAGGGCATTCCCTAAAGGTGTATCCTGGTAGAGTTTTACTGCTTCTGCGTATTTCCTTGGCAGTTTTATCGGAATTGTGTCTTCTCTGCTTCTCTCTCATTTTTTCAAATATTCACTTGCTTTAGCAATCCCAATGGCCAAACCTATAGTGATAGCAATAATAATTAGAATACCAACTAAACCAAAATAACTAAGCCTCTAGTCACTCAAGCTCAAGAATCATTAACACAGTGAAACAGTAATCTGTTAGTATTTCGGTTAGGTTACACGTTTTAGTTGTGCCTCTGCCATCCCATATAGGAAAAGGCTGCTGCTTAAACTACTAAACTACACCTTTTTGGAAAGTACTTATTCGTTTGAATAATATACAACAATTATGTAAATACAGGTAAAAGACAGTCATTGCTTGGATATTAGCTAGATATGTTGTACCAACAACAAGGCATCTTAAAGCGAAGTAGGTAACTCATTCAAATCACATTACTCATCTCAGAGACGCAATTTAAAATTGCCCGGAACGTACTCTGCCAATTGATCAAGCGTCTCTTGCTGAATTACTAAGCGTGGGCGCATGTATACGTAATACTTCAAGATCGATGCACATTGCATCTGTTTTCATGGGCCTATATATACTATAGCGATATCATTAAAAGGCAACTGCGTACACGCTTTAAACCTGCGCCCCTCGCATCTGTTGCGAGGTTGCCAAACCGTGCAGTGATGGGGTTTCCATTCCAACCAAGGGTCGTTTTTATCCAACAATGGATTTGTCTCCATCAATTTGATGTCCGCAATTATATGTATAGGTATAGGTATATTAATCAATAAATGAATAATCGATTGAATGACGTTTTAAACCCATTGTGATGTATAGGTTCCAACTCTTCAAAACCTATGTTTTGTTTTAAAAGGAATGTTTTCATTCTGATTAGAATTGTTTGCATTGAGGAATTCTTTCTGTAATTCAATATTCACTGCTTTTAACAAACATCTCAGGTGTCCGACATTTGTTGTGCAACTGTTTTGATTCTTCGCAATTAATTTCAAGATTGAGTTCTTGATTGAATTCTAAATTCAATGCCTCACGATTCGGCAATCTCGGTTTAATATCTCGAATGCCTTTTGTTGTTTTGTGGTTGAACAGAGAAAGGTTCAAAATATGCTGATACACTTTTTCAACGACGCTTCAAGATGCCAGGTTGAGTGGTGGGGATTGTACCAACACCTCGTCGTTTTGTTTACACCGAGCCGGTCCGATCGGTTTTGTCAAGTCGCATAACTCGGCCTTTGTTCCACCAACAACTACGAATTTACTCTTACTGTTTGTTTTGGCATACTCGCGGAATATGCCATAAATGGTGACTGTTATGTTCCCTGCAGTAACTAAATTTACTGATTTACGGAAAAAATGCTGCTTCTGACATCTGTGACTTCTATATGATCTGATTAGCAGCACAAAGGTGCCTTTTCAGTCACAAAATCACATTCAACACGCCGAGTACGCCGTGATTTCGTATCGACGTTTCGTTCCTCACTCGAGCGTTACTTGACAGACGCACAATGTCGCGGCTTCCATCAACTGAACTGGAGAAACCACACTTATCGGTTTTTTATTGCTGCAGAAAAAACGATCGGCGAAGCCCACTGGCACTTATTAAAAAACGTTTCGACACTCGGGAGGTTTTGGAGCAATTACACGAGTAACAAATCAGCTTGCGAGGCGGACGGGAGTGAAACACGGCTGGGAAGGATACGGGATGCGGTCGGGGAGTTGGACTTCGTGTTGTGAAGCTTGGACGGTTAGTTTGTCTTCTCCTCTGCGCTCACCTGAGCCTGACGGGTGGCGGTATATTGAAGGCCGGGAACAACTTAGCATTGGGGCTCTCGAACAGCATCGCGATTGTGTTTTCACCGTGCGCGCATTGTGTACCCGTCCGTCTGTAGCGGCTGTCGGCCGATCACTGAGGGCGCTGCGGTGCGGTGCCGTCCGTGCCCCGCGCGCCGCTGCCCCCCTCGGCGTGACGTCACACGTACCGGAACGCGGGGACCACAAGCGGCCTCGCTCCATCCCCCGTATTGTTTCTTGGGTCTGGCCTGCGGGGACAAAGCCCTGGACTATCTGTCTTCAATGCGGGCTTGGCATGGAACCAAAAACTAATAACAGCTCTGTATGACCGACAATAGTAGCTTACATTTCATAATAACTAGTTAAGTACTTAGATACTTAGTAGGCTTCTCATGAATAGAATACCTATCTCGTTTGATAATCTTCAATATTATCTCTATAAATTATGTAGCTTGCGAAGGGAAATATATTGAAGTTGTTTAGAAAATATTGCAGTTTGGATGAAAAAAAAACAAGCATTTTTAACTTAAAGCTTATTATTAGGAACCTAATTTATTTATCTGTCTATAGGCAATTTAAGTTATGTTAACTAAAGACCTAGGTTGCGAGTCAGTAAGGTTGTTTCATTGCCAATGTAAAAAAAAACTTTTATTTAAATTCGCAGCAGGTCATATTTAAGCTTTATTGCCAGAATGACATAAATTAAAATGTTTTTACGATCGCGTGCTTCTATATTATTGGCTATAAAATTGCAAATATTTTCCAAAATCAAAACAAGTAGGTAGGTACTGCACCGAAATCACTTTTTTATAATTTTGAAATCAGTGTTTTTCAGTTTTCAACTGGATAAAATTAAGGATGAATATACCGCTAAAATATATAATATTATATCAGTGACACATTCATATAATTTATTATAGTATTCTCAGAGTAATTGTTTTGGTATTCTTAACTCTCTCTCGATTTTATTTGGCATTTTGTTTGTTCGTTACCGAGGCGTTGCAAGTTACGTTCTTCGGTAGGTAGATTTTCTCGCGTTGAGTCAAGCTCAAGACTATTTTTAGTCAAGCTAATTTATCTATTTTGGAAATTGGTACATAAGCTTTGTAAGTATTTTAGAAAATAAACTAATAATAATTAGTTTAATGTCGTAGCAAAAAGGTAAACAATACAAACGAAACAAGTACAAGTACATTTGACCTTGGGGTTCATTCATATTAGTTTTATGAACTGGCCATTCTTGACCTTTTTATGAGATTTGTACCTTAATTCGAGTTGACGTCATTTCGTTATATTATATTTACCAGCTCTATTTAATTTATAATCAGTCGTTATTTTTTCGAATATGCGAGGAGAGTCGACCACATACATATTTGCGGCGTTGGGATAGCCCCGCTGTCACGCAAACGGGGTCACAGCTGTGCTAATGCCACCCCTTATGGGAAATGGCGTGACGCCGTGCTGCCTTTCAGTCGAGAGATTGCTATTCTCCTGGCCGAAAAGGAAAAAAAAACTTGCAATAGACATTTATTGACGTCTTGGTAGTCACTGTCAAAGTCAAGCACTATTTAGTGCTTCTGCGAGCAATAGAGTTAAGTGTTCTTAGATCGACTAGCTATTATCATCGATACCTAAGTAGTGGCGCTCACTTCAGCAGCCAGTCATAAGAATCATCCAAAGTTGTATTTTACAAACTAGAGGTGTAACAGAAAGGTGTAATTTGTCATATTTAATGTTATGGACATCATTCTGAGCAATCTGTATGATTTTATGGTCAATAAAAAAATACTTTGACTTTGACTTTGAGCAACTTTCACTATGAAACCAATTTGATCAGAGCAACTTTAATTTTCACTTCTCTATAAAAATCAGCTGACTGCCCAGGACCAAAACGTAGGATCAATGAAAAATAAAGTTGCTCTGATCAATAGTGAATGTTGCTCAGCAGAACGTTCCCTCGAACCACCCCCTAACATTTGACGACACCCTTCCGTTACACCCTGTATAAAGTAAGAAGAAAAGGATAAACAAAACATAATTGATTGTTATTTTGTAATTTGTATTTATTATTTGCTAATAACGGCCTAAAAACGTTAATTTGTAAGTAAATTAATTAATATTAAAATCCAATATACCCTCTAGTCTAGATACAACAACAATACAATATTATACAATATTTATTACATATTGCACTTAATTTTGCAATAAAAGTAAAAAAACATTTTTAAACAAAGCTTTTATTTAATGCCCTAAAAAGAAGAAAATAAAATTTCAATTCAATCAAATGCGTCATTTTATTACATTACACAATTTATACGATATAAAAGCTTGTTGCGAGATTTACTTGTGTAGACTTAATTAGGTGGGTAGGCACCTATTTGCACAGACTTGGAGATAAATCCCGCAACAAGCTTTTATATCGTATAAATTGTGTAGTGTAATGTAATAAAATGACGCATTTGATTGAATTGAAATTTTATTTTCTTCTTTTTAGGGCATTAAATAAAAGCTTTGTTTAAAAATGTTTTTTTACTTTTAATTTATTTTTAACTTTTTAGTCTTTATCATTACAGGACAAAACATCTAATCTAGAATTCGAGTGCTTGTCAAGACGAATCAAATGAGACCAAACACGATAGAATTGCGTCGTTTGGTAACAGAGTTCCCATGGCCACCTTCCGGCTCCAGCATCAGATCAGCACTATGTCATAAAAAAATATTCTAGGACCAAAGTATTCGTCAAGACGAATCGAACGAGCCCAAATTCGACGGGCTTGCGATGTTTTATGACAGAGTTCCCATGACCGTCTTCCGTCTCCATCATCAGATCAGCTTTAAGTCAGAAATATATTGCATTGTCATCCGACTTATACACGTATGCGAAATTTCAGCTCAATCGGATAACGGGAAGTGGGTCAAATTCAAGCCGACATTTTTGACGCGAACCGTGATACCCACAAACAAACAAACAAACAAACAAACAATAGTACATTACTTCAGAGGGAAGAAAGTGACAGTTCCATACCGAGATTATGGCATTTGCGCCACGAGCTTGCGAGGGGCGCAAACCATTTGAGGTATGGAACTGTACTTTATCCTGAGGTATGTATAGTGCTTTTTATTACACCTACGAGGAAAATTCATCATCACTGTCGCTCGAAGTATCCATATTTTACAAAAAACACAAAGATAAATGCTAAATCAATCGAAGTTTTTGCGAAAATGCGCGGGCTTTTCCTTTTTTTATTCGCCTGTTTCTGGAGTAGGCTAAGATCATAAGGTCATGCAGCCACTTCTTCCGTGATTCCGCGCGTTTTATATACAAAAATAATTTCGTTTTTAATTTTCTGTATGCACCAAGGAGGTTGGTAACTGGTAAAAAAAAAACTGTATGTGGCCAGTAACAATTTACTTGAAATTTAATTAGTAGACAGTTAAAGTCTCTTTGACTGCTGACAAATAAAAATAAAAAAAACCGGGTATGTAATGGAATTTCATACATACTTCCCACCCTTGGGTCGGAAGGATTTTCATACAAACTTCCATACCTTGGGATGAAAGGATTTGAAGGGCGGGATAAAGGCGTTTCTTCCCTCTAATTGGTATAATTAGTATGTATTTTCAGAGCAGGTGTGATAAAAACATACATACATACAGTGCAAGTTAAATAAAAGCTTTTAATTACAATATTTATTACAATATTTATTACATATTGCACTTAATTTTGCCATATGCTATATAATTAAAGTAGTTTTGTTTGACCTTCGAAACTTGAAATATTATACAGGCTGTTTTTAAAGTTGCTGTCGTGGACAGTTTTCATACACGGCAAATTAAAAGTTACTGAAACCGGTACTTTTAAATAGCAGAGCTATGCTTCTGCAGTGTACATAATTCATTTTTTTATTGCACACAAACATTTGATAAAACAGGAAATACATAGAAATAGTGTTTATGGAGAGCAATAGTGTCCAGTGCACAGTGTACTGCTACGCCACCCGTAAACAGCAAGTAAACACAACTTTTATTAGGTCGTGTTGTAAATAAATAACATCTAGAAATGGAAATTACGCCCACTTATAGTTCTTATATCAGTACGAAACTCGGTATGTGCATGTACACCCTATTCGGTAATTGATCAAAATGATTTGGCAGGTCGAAATGTCACTTCGCGAAATAATGTTGCTCTCTTCTGAATCATATGACGTGTATTTTTTAATCGATTAAATGAATGAAATAAAACAGTCAGATTAATGAATAGTTTGTACTTATTACACATTTCTGCTAACGAGGCGGTTTAAAAACACCAATTACCACGCAAACTGGTTATAGGCTCTTTACACGGGTCGACTTTCGACAAAAAACATCGAAGCTTGAATACCTATAGTTGAAGTTCCCTTAATGTCGCATTTTTCATGTACAAAAAGTAGACATTAGTAAGGCATAATATTGTAGCAACTATTAGGGCTTCAGAAATAACTTCGACAATAAAAACGAATACTGTCGATTTTTTTGGCACAACACCATTTGTTTTTCGACAAAAACGGTTACACTCGACCTGTCAAATAACTTTGATCCACTACCGAATAGAATATAGATCAGATGACAACACGACAATTTGGTAGCATCAAGCTGGTCTGATGATGTAGCTCGAGAGGGGAAACCCTAGGATGCTTATTTGTAAACCCATCGTGTTTGGGCTCATTAGGTTGGTCGTAAAAATTCCTTTTAATGTATTTTAGCGAAGTTCTCATTATTACCACCAGATTGAAGATGGAACCAGACGGTGTATAACGGAACCCTGGGATTCTTACAAGTAAACCCACCGACTTTGGGCTCATTTAATTCGTCTTTATACGACCACCTGATCTCTAAAAGGTGATTTTATGTCCGATTTCACCCACAGTTAGGGGTCACTTAGCTCTTAGCTGTCTAGCGACTGTTTCGGAGGCCGGCCTCTTAAATTTAGGTGGCCCCATAGTAGCGGAGACTATATAGGTCCAATAGGCTTGTGGCCAAGGTAATCCAATAAATCGTCTTAAGATGAATCATTATGTACAAAATGGCTTGACATCCTCAGAATTGTATATTTCCAGCAGATATATATGTTATAGTCAATTTTGTGCAAAAAAAGACAGCATTTGATGGCACTTTTTCATGACGTCATTCTGTGTTATTTCATAGAACTCAGGAACAAAAGTTCCGTTTTGACAGTTCATAAAAAGTATCTATTTTGACTTGACAGGCCACAAGCCAATTGACTTGCGGGAAATGCGGCTCGCCAAACGTTTGTTGTATTCAACAAACGTTCGCATACGCAACCTATGTACGATGACGGGCCGCCAGACAGTTTCGCAGCGGCTGACCAATCACAGCTCTCTTACCTCGTCCCCCGCCGCCCGTAAATTGGTGAGTTGTGTTTCAAAGGAAAATGTATCTATGCGCTCTCCACTGGATAATTGCTCCCTGCCTAGTGGCCTAGATGACCCTTAAACTTAGCTCAAAGCGAAACAACCGGTAGGTGGCCCCTGAAAGGAAATACAGTGTCCCCTAAACATGGTATTGTTGTTGAAATCGGCCATTAGTGTTTAAACGCTTTCACAATAGACGTTTCTGTCGCGCGACTGCAGCCCTACTAAGACTGGGTTTCATACATATTTCAGCAGCGCGGCTGCAGCGCGGCAGCCGCGCGGCTGTAGCGCTGCGAGCGAATCGTGGCGGATACGCCGTGTAGTCGCGTGCGATTAGTCGGCATTCGACCAGTGTTGCAAACGCATGTGTAGGAAGTTTCAAATTATTTACCTACGCGCCCCACGAGGATGTTCGATACGCGCATCTGCAGCGCGACTGTGAAGGGCCTGCAGCGCGTCTGTCGCGCGACAGAAACTCCTATATGTGAAAGCGCTCTAAACTACTATAATTATTTTATTATTAAGTGGGCTAATCAGTATCGCTTCTAGGTCTATCGGCCGCACCCGCCTTTTGAGCACGCAGAGCGTTTCGGAGCCCTAAATGTTGACGCCGATCCTCCGCCACTGAGCGGCAGGTAGCCTGCAACATACAAACACACATATAAACATTGCGTCACGCTTGTGCCCATACGGGGTGGCAGAAGCATTCGAGCGTGGGGTTTGTGAGGTCACCGTTTTTGGCTTCCACGACACAGGGTATCCTAGTGTGCGCCAGAAGCAATGTCCTATATGCCTGTGTGCAATTGTTATGTAATTTCGTATTTTCTTTATTCATCGCATACAAATTAGAATTAGTAACCCTTCGTAAAAAAGAGATGGCGTAAGGAGTAAGATTTGTACTTTAAACGCCATGGTTTCAGTTAACATACTTCTAGGTGGCGCTAATCTTAGGATAAATCCTATATATCTTAGCGCCATCTCGTGGTATTTGCAATTTTTCGATAGCACTGCACCAAGCGATAATGGCGTCGAACTAAAGAAGCTTCCGTAGCATCTCAGTTTACGCGGGTGTCATATTTTGTTCTAGGTGGTCTATCTGTATTAGTATAATATTATAGTATCTGAGATTCTACTCGCTATACCGATCACTGGCTGAGAGTGCGCACAGTGGTGCCTCTGCCACCCCGTATGGGAAAAGGCGTGACGCTATATCATTTTATTATTATGAGGTCAGCAACAAAAGGTGTCATTTACGTATTTGGCTTTTTTCGTTTTTTTTTTGCTATCCGACTCAAAACCCTGAATTCGATTATTATTATGCAATTATCAACTTCAGAAGGCGACTAATTTCGTAGAAAAATCAACCTCAAAAGCTGTCCGGTACAAAAACTGTCATTTTTATATCAAAATAGATCAATGTGAATATGTGTTTTCTCAATTTACTCAAAAAAGGAAAAGTGTAAATGACACCTTTTGTTCCTGACCTCCTCAATCAATAGTACAAGGTCAAGTTTAAGTTCATATGTCACCTGTGTCGTCTGCCGAGCCGAGCCTGCTTCCGCCGGCCGCGCCATACTTCTTTAGCATCTCCGCCGCCTCCTGTCTCTTTCTCTCCTCGCGCTGGCGACAGAGACAGATGCATTATTTATTTACATTCCACAGACGCCTGGACCTACAGCATAACGTGTCTTCCGAAATACGGATGAAGACACGAAAAATGATGTGTTCTTTCTATGCTAATATCTACAGAAATAATAATTGAAACAAAAAGTAAACTTTAGAAAAAACCGACTTCCACAAATCCTATTTGATTAGATAGAGTTTAATACAAACTGTAACCCCTTATTCCCTCCCCCCCTTGGGGAATTAATTTTGTCAAATCTCATATCAGTGCTACCCTACACTACTAAGGAACCCCTGTACAAAGTTTCATGGCTCTAGGTCCACCGGTTTAGGCTATGCGTTGCCCGTCAGCCACGTATTGTATTTGTACCTATTATTGAGCAGATCTGGTGGCCATATGTGGTCTTCATCAGCAGTTCCGCATCACAATATTATGCTATGTGCATTTGCACGAGTTATTATGAAAAACACAAAAATCACTATAGGTCTGCCTATAATATTTGAAGAGTTCCCTCGATTTCTCCAGGATCCCATCATCAGATCCTGACCTGGTGTCAATGGGACAAATGGGAAGGTAAACCCTTTTAAACAAAAAAATAATTTTCCAAATCGGTCCATCCGTTTAGGCGCTATCGAGGCACATACATAAAAAAAAAACAAACATCCGGACGAATTGTAAACCTCCTCCTTTGGGAAGTCGGTTAAAAATCATTGACATTACCTCCTTTTGCTGCTCTAACGCCCTCTGTGAGGCCGCCTCCAGCAACTCTTGCTGCCTCTCTCTGGCACGCTGAATCGCTTCCATACGAGCGAGCGCCTTGTCAGGGTCTGTAACGTCGTATACACAAAATTGAAAATATACTTCATGTCGACAGTTCTTTCACTTAATCTTTTCACTAAAAATTATATAATTTATTAACAATTTATTATTTTAGAGCTTGGCTATCATAACTTGGTCAAGTGCTGTTGTGGCATTGATGTTTATGGCTCAGCACAGGGTCCTCATAGAATTAGTAACCCTTCGTAAAAAACAGATGGCGTGGTTGTGGTAGGAGTAAGATTGTTTCAGTTAACATACTTCTAGGTGGCGCTATCTTAGATATATCTTAGCGCCATTTCATGGTATTTGCAATTTTTCGGTGGTGATGCACGAAGCGATAATGGCCTCGAACTAAAGAAGCTTCTGTAGCATCTCACTTTACGTCGGTGTTGATATTTTGTTCTAGTTGGTCTATCTGAATTAGTATTGTGTTGCCGATCGATAGGCCTCTATCGATAGTCTATCGATAATTGAAGCCAAAGCAATAGTATCGATAGGCAATCGATAGTATCGATAGCTTTTTTATTGCAATACTATTGACACACAGCAATACTATCGATAGTATCGATAGTATTGAACTTCAATATCGAAATCACCATTGATAGTATCGATAGTATTGCTACCGACTATTGCAAGAACAGTCAATACTATCGATACTATCGATAGTTTTAAACTATCGATAGTGATCTTAAATTCAATAGTATTGGTAAGATAATGAAGTCTTAATAGTATATTGGAATATAACATATCAATAATGTAATTTTAGAGCCATTACAGAGTACACCTTTATTGTTGTCGTAAATTACGTAATCTTAGTAAATTAGTAATAAATAAACTTATTACTTTATTTAGGTACCATGACATGGTCATGTTCTTCACTTCGAATCACATCAGTGACATCAACAACCCATATTCATAACCAATACTATTGAATTTAAGGCCACTATCGATAGTAAAAAACTATCGATAGAATCGTCTGTTCCTGCAATTCGATAGTGGTTTCAATATTGAAATTCGATACTATTGATACCATCGATAGTATTGCTATTGATAGTGTCAATAGTATTGTACTAAAAAAGCTATCGATACTATCGATAGTATCGATAGCCCTATCGATATTATAGATGATTTTCCAGGTCAACTATCGATTGTAAAACTATCGATAGTGCGGCAACACTAATTAGTATAATATTATAGTATCTGTGGTCACACTCATTCTGCAGGATACATCTGTAGCTTGATTTACCTATAATCCTGTAGAATGATGGGATTTCAGTATTTGCCGGTAACATAAGACTAGCCTGGACGTTGTTATAAGCACAAGAATTTTTAGATTTGCTTTGCAATGTTTTTCTCTGACTAGCCAGACTCAGGTAGTTGCTACAAGGAGGTTCAAGAACCACACCAAATACCTTTATGGTACTCAGCGTCCTCTCTAGCCTGCCTCCAGCTCTCGTACCGCGGCCGGAGCCGGCTCGCAGCGTAGAGCGCCGCAGCCGCCACCGCCACCAGGTGCCAGCCGTATGATGCCAGGAACTGCAGCACTGATATGTTTCAATTCTATTTAATTTCTTAATAGCTTCCATCAATTTGATGATTCTGCCAGTGTCTAGTTTCGGAGATGGCACGGTACCTATACAGGATGTAACAGACAGGTGTAGTCATATTTTAGGGGGTTGTTAGGGACATCATTCTGAGCAACTTTCTTTATGGAACTGATTTGACCAGAGCAACTTTAATTTACGCTTCTCTATACAAATCAGCTGACCGCCCAGACCAAAACGTATGGAGCAATGAAAAATAAAGTTGCCCTGATCAAATCGGTTTCATAGTGAAAGTTGCTCAGAATGGTCTCCCTAACCACCCCCTAAAATATGACTACACCCTTCTGTTACACCCTGTATAATAATACCGTGCCATCTCATACAATATAATAATATTTTTTCTAGTATATGTGACTGTGTCTAGTAAAAGGGACCACTTTGAGGATTTTAGTTTCCGAGTTATCTGCATTTTTTTAAAGTTGTCGAAAATTACGCAGAATGGGTTTTTTGTCATTTTGTGTAAAAGAATACCTGTATAATTATAATTTTTCAGTATCCTAATAGGTCATGAAGTTTAGTACCAAGGGTACCACTTTGAGGATATATTTTACAGGCGAAGTATTTTCATTAACCGCGATCGCTGACATGCGGGGAAGTACCTAGAGAGTTGAGGTAGGACTTCACCCCCCCCCAACCCCTAAACTCATCCCCTTACTCCCCGCCAACCATCCCTTCAACTCCCCCCACAACTAACCCCTCCAACCCCCCCTCAACCCTCCCAACCTCCCTCCGACCCCCTCCAAACCAGTTACCTTGTCTATATTTTGAAGTTTTTTATCTGACTGTTCGTCCCAAACGTCAGTAAAAAAGAGTACTAAAATTTTAATTTGTCGTTTCGGACAGTGTACGAAAATTTGTGTCTGAAACTTCGGATTCCCATAAAAAAATGTGATTTTGTTTGTATTTCAATTACGTTACTTTGACAAGTTGTATTTTATTTTACATTTAATTTTTTGTAAACAATAAAGTTTAGTGACAAAGTGGTACCCTGTCTTAGAATATTAATTATATTTTCCTTAGAAATGAATATAATGTAGAAAAAACTTACTTTTATGCTGAAAACTATTTACTTTACTGTTTAACATAGTGACAACACAATATTTTTTATTATTAGATGTTAAATAGTTGTAATTTTACTTGTGATACTAAACTTTAGTAAGTCCCCCAAGTGGTACCCTAATTATAATTCCATACGAAAATGATTGTCAAACCACTAAACTTTAGACACGATAGATACTTTAAATATTGCATTAAATATCGTTAATTATGTTTGGATCTCTGTGCTCAAGTATATTTTGGCTGATTTTGTGATATACTTAACTTAAAAAATAATAAGTATTTAGTTGATTTTTGTTTATGAGAATAATTAGAACTGATTATTATGAATGTTTGTATTTTACATTAAAAAACAAAGAAAATACAGGCGTTTTTTGTTTTTTCCCTTCTATTATTGTTTAAAATATATTACCATAATTAATCATTTATTGTTTTAAAGGTATTTTCATAAGATTATGAGCAATTAAGATACTTAATTTTTTTCCCACTCTACAAGTTTTTCTTTGACTATCTTCCAAATCATTATACTTATTGAGACCATATTGATGTCTGTATTTAATCTGTGATGATAGCAGATTAACTTGGTACCAATCATTCCATAACTTCTTAGTAGAAGTGTATTTTTCACGAGCATAAACTTTAAACTCAATTTTCTCAACTCGTACATTTTGCCTACTGCATATTTAAACATTTATAAAAAAATAATGATTGCACCTAGGAAAATGATTCCTTTTACACTGAATAGCTAATTTTATCTAGTTTTAGGAGATATCAATAACTCCATACCGCCAAAGTGGTCCCTTTTCCCAGACACAGTCACATATGTACTCAGAATTTGAGGTATCTAGAACCAAAAGGTCAAAACAATAGACACATAAATAAACAAGTAGTCTAAAACAAGTACACAACTACTTGTTAGAGTTTGATGTTTAACCCGTCTGGGCCCCCTCCGCTGCGCGCTGTAGGAACTGCAGACAACATGGCATGAGTGTGTGCTGTCTCATTCACCAGTTCCATCTGCTCTACTTATTGGAAAATAGGATATACATTGATTCCGTAGAGTAAACCTGGACACCTCAAGCAAGCCAGACAGACAAGCCTTCCCAATGATCAGGCCAGGATTATCACGCAAGCTTCTAAAGCTAAGGAGGTCACAGCTCCACTCAGTAACCAGAGCAATATCTAGACAAGCTCTACTAAACAAACACTTATATACCCTAGGTGTCATAGACAGACCGCAGTGCAGAGCCTGCATGGAGATGGAAGAGACAGCCACCCACGTCCTGCTAGAATGTTCACAGCATCAAGGCTCTGCTAGATTTCCTACAGGAGCTGGGTTGGCAGGGGTGGTGCCCCACATCACGCAAAATATGCGCAATTTACAGTCATCGAGTTACGGAAAATCGGCTCGCGATAAACTATGGAGGCCATTGAAGCCTTAGATAAAGGATTTATAGACTGTCTCTCAAAACCAACCTTGTAACTTATATTTTGATAGATGCTACTCACCAAATGTGACCGGATTGATCATGGACGTCTGCTCCTCTTCTTCAACTAGGGGATCCATCTTTCAGCTAGGAGTGGGCCTGAATTTAGGAAATACGATAAATTCGTATCAATATCAACATCCCACATCCTGTGTCGAATCGTGAAAAAAACTGAGACAATGAAATATTTGTTGAGGGAATTAAGATGAAAGGAAATGACATTTTTGCAATTAGCGGCTATATTACATTTTGGTCAATAAATAAAGTAAGTATAAATTTACCTAAAAATCGCTCCAAAATTGGCTGACGTGTTTTTGTTTGCACGAATCACGAACGAAACTTTACGAAACTGAGACAAACGTGAAAAGCACTCAACTCAAACAAATGATTACAAACAAATGTCATTTCTGTCTCTGGTCTGTCCTGTCGTGTCGTGAATCTACGCCGCGTTCCGTAACATCGACCATCGGCGCCATAATCGATTACAGCGTCTACAATGGCATTCCGAATCAGTTTTTGACGTGACAACGATAGGTATCTCAAAATGGTTGCCATGACGTCATGAATGACATCATCAACTCCGCCATGTTGGGATATCAGTGACCATCGTCGAGAACGTGAGCACTGATAGATCGTGACAGCTGTCACTCCGACAGCTGACAATCAAACTAAGAACAGCAACCAGCAGGGCTCAACTTTAGTTTCTGACCTAAAGTTCTAGTTCTAGTCTATACAGTTCCATGCGGGGGGAGTAGTAGGGGGGCATGCCGGGTTGATGAGAGATATGCTAAATTATCCTTTTCTGGCACATTCCAAAGATTGACGTAAACCGAATACAACGCGGCGAAGCCGCGGGCGGAAGCTAGTGTGTACATATTTGCATGAAATATTTGTATGCCCGATGGTTAAACATAGAGATAAGTACATAATATTTTTTATAACACCTGAATGTACATAAGCTACACCTATGTTTCACAAATAAATGATTTGATTTGATCCTTTTATTCTGAAAACCGTCCCTTTTCTGATTTACAGGTTGGCAAGAAAGTCTAGAAATTAAATGATGGCAACATTCACAGACTACTGCGTGTTTACTACGTTTTCTTTAATGTCATATTTGGATTGTCAAAACACGCAATAGTGCTCTAATATGTCACTTATGTTGCCATTATTTATTTTCTAGACTTTCTTTCCAACCTGTAAGACCGTCCGTTACTCCGTTATCCCTTGTCGGGCCTGGCATGGCAACACTGTTTATGACGTTTTCGATCGAATCGAAAATCTTTTTTTTTATGTTTATTTGATTTTTGGTTTATTATTTGCAGTTTTCTTTACATACTTACATTTGTTTCAGCGATTCCTTGTGTGATTAGATTAAATTAAATTGCGATGGCTTCCAAATTCTACATCTACAAGAGCGGACGGTGGTTGGAGCTGGACATAGCTACTGGAACATTGGAGGGAACGCGCGAAAAGCCTCGATTTCTCTACGTTCAAGACGGCACACTCAAGGTTCATATATTTTTTCAAAGGTTCCTTCCCAATGTAGCTGGAGTGCTCATGCTGGCTCCTTTCCCGCTCATTACCCTTTTATAGTGGAAAGCCGGCATCAGGCTGGGCCAGGCCGCGGATTCTACAAACGAATTGCATTGCAATTGCTTTGGCGAGGGTGCAGAATTCCAGTTTAGGCTTGGCGACAACACCGAGCGGCCTGAGCCGACGTGCGGAGCTGGCTACAAACAAACCGGCATTTCCCGCCCTCGTTATAGCAATTTGCATGCAATTCGTTTGTAGAATTGGGGGCCTGATGGTGTAACTCACATATTGACTAGACTAGTGTAAGTAGAAATAATTAGTCATGTGAGTCAGAGTGTCGTTAATTAAGGGGGCGGAAGCTAGGGTTGCCAGATGGCCGGGAAATCCGGGAAAGCCCCGGAATTTTGCGTCTGGTCCCGTGTCCAGTAATTACACTTTAATGTCCCGGAATTCCCGAAAACGAGTCCAATTCAAGCGAGCAAGCGTGGCCCCCGCGTACACGCAACGAGAAGTTACATAAAAAAGATTGTTTTATCTAAAAGGCAAAAGAGGGAAATTTTTGTTTTGAGTTAACGATTTAAAAAAATATTTTATCAAAGCCATAGAGAGGCGTTATCTTTTCTGTATATCTAAAGGGTCGTATTCTAGAATGAATCTCTAATCTGAGATCTACTCAAGAGTAGTCTTAAGAGTACGCGCTTATTCTGAATCGATGCTTGAGACTCGTATCAAAAATCATAATTCATCTGAGTGATCTCAGATGTGAGTAGAGATTTTACTAATTCTTGAACAAGATTCAAATAAAAAATACCTTTTTTGTACTACAGATGTCAAACTTTTGTTGAGATCCTCTCTTGAGAGTGTTGTTGTGCTTGAGCGGTATCTCGACCACGCTTAAATTTGTATTGATAAGCGAGTGAGAGCGATATTCACATAGGTAATGACCTAAATACATGTATAGCATAAGAAGATTTTAATATAATATATGTGTAAACGATGATTTGCATTTTATTTTTCTTTAAAAATACCACTACGCTTATAATAAATGAATTTTAATATAATGAAACTTAAAATCTACCCAACTTCTTTGGTAACCCTAAAATGTCCAGGAATTGATAAGGCTACATCTGGCAACCCTAGCGGAAGCCCCTGCTTGTAATTTTTTTTTAATTTTCACTTGTCCCCTTCGGATTTTCACGAAGGGTTCCGCACCAGCAAAATTCAATGAAATTTTAGATAGATAGATAATCCAAATATTCACTGTAAGAACTGTTGGACTTGATTTAGATTTTGTATTTAAACTAGATAGCAATCAAAAATATAATTATAAAATCCACTGTTTTCCAGCTGGCTCGCCGCACCAACATACTCCGAGGACTGAAAGCGCTGCAGAGCGGTCGGCCCACCTCGGTGAAGGAGGGACTCACTCTGCCGAGACGCAGGTGAATATTTGTTAATCACATCCAAAGGAAATACTTGGATCCTCCAGCTCTCTTCTGTTTCCCATTGCCTAAAAGACAGCATTTTTTTACACAACATTTGCTAAGCACTCGCACACGGATCTACCTGCCAGATGTGCTTGCCAGTCATGCCCGGTGGGCACATCTGCACATGTATGGTAGGGCACGGGCTTGCCGCATATCAGTGCCTTTTCGTCCCACATCTGGCGGGTGGATCGTGTGTGAGTGCTTAGCTATTTATAAAACGCAA
This sequence comes from Argyresthia albistria, assembly GCA_963457715.1. Taxonomy (NCBI): domain Eukaryota; kingdom Metazoa; phylum Arthropoda; class Insecta; order Lepidoptera; family Argyresthiidae; genus Argyresthia; species Argyresthia albistria. The sequence goes on from OY735282.1 coordinate 3,417,489, forward strand.
CTGGACTAATGTAATGAGCATTCCTGCACAAACCAGTTTTGTCTTCGTCTTTCAGCTTTCTTTTGTGGTAATTGAAGACGAAACTAGTTTGTGCAGGCTCGCTTGCAGGCAAAACGGAGAGTGTAGCCGGGCCATAGGCAGGTCTGTGTGGGAGTGAACGGAGAGTACCATTTGGACAGTTAGATGCTTCAACTTGACAGTACTGTTTTTTTATGTGTTGCAGAAAGCATAGGAGACACCACAGAAGCCCTAAGAGGCTGTGCAGCCACCAGTGTTGCTCCTGTGTCAACACCAAGGTGCAAGTGCACAGGTACCTACTCATCATCATCATCTCTACTTTTTCTTCTTCGTAATATCCACTGAACCGTCCAGCGTCCCGGAAAGACCCAAATTTATTGTTCTGTTTTTAATAGGTTTTGAACTTTATCTCGATGTGGGTAGGTTGAAAATCGCGGGCCGTGGACTTTGGACGGACCTTTGGGTGGTGTCATTTCGTAATTTCTTTATTGTACTTACCACACAAGAATGACATACAGAAAACTTATAAAAGATAGATAATGTACAAAGGCGAGCTTAAATCTAACAAGAGATCTCTTCCAGCAAACCATTGGGAAAGGGAAAGGTAGATAGTTGATAGTTGTTGGTTTCTTCTTGTTTATTATTATTTATTAGTATTTATGATGCACAAACAGCTTCTCACACACAGCAGGCGGCTCCAGTTTACCGACCTAGATTGATTGACCCTGCAGCGGCATGTCAGTAGGCGCCTCATGAATAAATTAGGGGTGCTTTTTAGGGTTCCGTAGAGAAATAAGAAACCCTTATAGTTTCGTCAAGTCTGTCTGTCCGTCCGTCCGTCCGTATGTCACAGCAACTTTATTCCAAAACTATTAGGATTACACAGTTGAAACTTAGTATGTAGATGTATTCTATGACCTGCTTTACGATTTTTGTGCTGTGCTTATGCAGCCAATGCTCTTCCTATTTCAATTCAATCAAATGTGATTCTCATGTCAGAGAAACATGGAGGGCAGCATTCTCGGTGTTCGGCTTTTAGACCGGATCCGGAATTGCGAGCTGCGCTCCCGGACAAAGATTATAGATGTAGCTCAGCAGGCTGCCCAATTAAAGTGGGACTGGGCCGGTCACGTTGCTCGAATGCTGCCAAATCGTTGGGCTAAGAGAACCACAGACTGGCTCCCAGTAAATGCAAAGAGAAAGTGTGGCCGACCCAGGAAGAGATGGAGTGATGAGTTGAAGGAGATAAAGAGTGGAAGGAGACCGCTCAGGATCGAATGAAGTGGAAGAGGGGGAGAGAGGCCTTTGCCCAGCAGGGGGCACTTATTGCTCCAGCTCAAAGAATCTCTGTAAAAAAAGACAGCAAACAAAAGATATTGCTAAGATTTCTCTCTCATTATACAGTCGCGACTATATTTTTGTATCTATCACTCACACATTGACGTCATACAGACACATTGCCATCATACACACACACAAACACACCCCTACACAGATTCACACCCCATCCCCATATTAACTTTGAACCCGGTACTTATAAATTACCCCCTTTTTATTTTATTTAGATTGTATAAGTTCACTACCATATGTTTGGCCTACAAAATAGAAGCCTTTATTTGGCCTATGTCTAGTCTAAGTTCTCTGCTTATATTATTTTGATTTGTGCTGTAGGCTTTGATAAATAAATAAATAAATAAAAATAAGCAGTGGGACATTGCAGGCTCATAAAAAAAAGATTCTCATTTCAAGTCAGAAATCCTATTTACCAACATACCCTCTGATCATGTTGACCAGATAGAGCATGTAACATCATCATTATTACCTGTTTTCAGCTGCCCAACACCAATCACTATAAACAGCATCCGACAAGATGTGACAACATCAACAAGAAACTACATGCCAGCCGTTGCAGTACCAACACAACAACAAACAACAGATGAACCTGTCAAAGAGACTCCGGCCTGTCAACCCTCCATGAAACAACCAGCGACCAACTGCCAATCTACCAGCAAGGAAGAAAGCTCGGAGACAAGTGAGCCAGTCAAGGAGCTTTTCATAAACATTGATGATGTCAAACATATCAGGGACTGTCTTGAAAAGCACCCGAGAATCTTCGGACACATTGATGGAGAGAAATTTGATGTTGACGATTATTATAGGAATGTGTTGTTGTTTAAACTGAATCCTTTGGTGGTGGTGAAAAGAGGTAACTAACTGTAATCGTGACGATATTTCTCATCTCCATGCTGTGGCGAAGGGCTTATCCCCTGTGAGGTATAATGAAAGATTGAATGATCAGCCAAATAACCCCAGGTCTTGGACATGTTTGTGATGTCGCTGTTTCTGGTTCTTACGACTCAGGGTATCCTAGTGTGGGGCCAGAAGCAATGTATAAGAAAAAATTCCCTGCCGTCCCGTAAGGGAAAAAGTGGGATACTTATATCTTATCTATAGCTTCCGTTTCGGCAACTATTTGAAATAAAATGTAACTTTACAAAGCTTATTGAAAATTTTAGGTAATCTAGAATGCCGGATAACCAAGGATCATATCAAAGCAACAAAAAAATTGACCCAAAAAGAGTTTGCAGCCACACTAGGTTTGACCCACATAAATGACAAGCCTGTCATCGTGAAACCCGCCTACAGAACCCGCCAAAAACTCGAAAAACCCACAAGTGACAACGAAAAACAGAAGAGTATAAACTACAGCAGGTTTTTTCAGCTAAGCAGCAGTGACAGCGATGACAAAGAAAACGCAATCCTAACAAACCGACAGAAAAGCTCAAAATTAGCTGGTATTTTCACTCAAGGGCGCAAAAGTATGGAAAAAAATAAAAGGGACAATGATCACTCAAAAGGTGATGAGAAAGGGACCGAAAGTTCGAGGGAGAAGGACATAAATGTTTTCAAGAAGAAGAATATGATGCTTCGGAAGTCAAAAGTTGGGAAGAAGTCTTATAGCGGGTAAGTGTCGATTCTCAAGTCACTTTACAAAATGTCAACTTAACAAATCTCAACTTCCTTCTGTCGGGTACTTTCCGTTGAAAAAAGTTAAGTGCAAATTAAAATAAATGTCCATACAAGTCCATCAAGTTATGTGAAAATTAAAATAAATGTCCATACAAGTCCATCAAGTTATGTGCATATTAAAATAAATGTCTATACAAGTCCATCAAGTTATGTGCAAATTAAAATAAATGTCCATACAAGTCCATCAAGTTATGTGCAAATTAAAATAAATGTCCATACAATTCCATCAAGTTATGTGCAAATTAAAATAAATGTCTATACAAGTCCATCAAGTTATGTACAAATTAAAATAAATGTCCATACAAGTCCATCAAGTTATGTGAAAATTAAAATAAATGTCCATACAATTCCATCAAGTTATGTGCAAATTAAAATAAATGTCTATACAAGTCCATCAAGTTATGTGCAAATTAAAATAAATGTCCATACAAGTCCATCAAGTTATGTGAAAATTAAAATAAATGTCCATACAATTCCATCAAGTTATGTGCAAATTAAAATTAATGTCCATACAAGTCCATCAAGAATACCAACCGCGCGTAAGGAGAAACGCTTATCGGGTGACGGGTTCAAAGTTCAAAGTTCAAGTTATCTCGTAGTCTGAGACATGGAAGCGCCTGACACAAAATGCGCCGTAGAAACGGTCTCCCATCCAGCTACTGTCTCAGATAGACGTCGAGCCCAACCGATTTCTATAGACTTATGTGGACATTCCATTTGATAGCAACGTTTCCACCAGCCAGTCACGAAGTTAACTTCATACGATGAAATTATGTATTTGTATTTTATCTATTTATTTGCACAGCGCACACACACACAGCATAAAACATAGAAGATACTTAGCGCTAAACAAAATAACATATAAAACATACAGACACAGATAATTTGCACTAAGATAGATAGGATATAGGTGCCAAAGTACCTACCTCTATCGCACTAGAACTGAGGGTGGTGTGGCTTGTGGCTGGTAGTTATGTGTTTCGAAAGACCTAATGGTGCAAGGTTCTTTACTTTTTAGGGTTCCGATTCTTAAAAGGAAAAAAAGGAACCCTTATAGGATCACTTTGTTGTCCGTCCGTCCGTCTGTCTGTCCGTCTGTGTGTCAAGACCTTTTATAACAAGAACGCGTGGACGTATAGCTGAACATATCAATTGATTAGGTCTTTGTCGCATACAGCTGTGAAAAAATAAACCTTGTAGCTCAACGCACTCGAACGCTACGACTGTTCATGCTGTAAAAATGTTGGATTTTCATAGTACAGCTCGTCTAAGCTGAAATGACGCGCCCCACTCCTTGGTTTTGTATTTACTTGTCATACAAAACCAAGGAGTGGGGCGCGTCATTTCAGCTTAGACGAGCTCTAATTGCAATAATAATTGCCCCAAAACCTATAGGGTATTTCCGTTGTCGTATAATCTTGAAATTTGGGCAAAGCAAGGTCTTATAGCACAAGTAAAGGGAAAATTCAGAAAACTGCAATATTTCTGTCTTTCTGCAAAAATATGTAATTTGGATTATGGACGACATTATTATACTTTCGTTTTTATGTGGAAATCTTAACAGATCTTCTTAGATCTTACTGTAATCACCAGTTTCGCTCTCCAAGTGTGATCGGAACCCATGGTCCGCGAGTCCTTCTCGCACTTGACCGTTTTACTCCTCTCCACAGCGTCCGTGAATACTCGTCCCTGGAAGACCAGGCGATAGTCGCGTGGTTATCTGGCGGCTCCGGCCGGGAGCGCCGCGTCAATGGGAACAAGTTGTGGCGCCAGCTGAGCCAGGACTACAGAGCCATCACCGGCCAAGGTGAGTGACGTCATCGTCAACGGTGCGTCATCGTCAACGAGCCGTGGTGCGAGCTGAGCCGCGACCACTCATGGCCATCAGAACTGCTCAATACTAGTATTAGTATAATATTATACTATTTGGAAGGAAAATGCACCTAAACTAAAAAGGCCACTAAGCCCTCTAAACGTCTATAATGACGTCATCTTAGTTGTTGATAACAACTAAAGTGCATTTTCCTTCCAAATAGCCCCCAGTATTTGTGGTAACTAGGTAGAAATACACAATCTACAATGCGTGGCTGACGGGCAGGCAACGCATAGCCTAAACCGGTGGACCTAGAGCCATGAAACTTTGTACAGGGGTTCCTTAGTAGAGTGGGGTAGCACTGAGATGGGATTTGACGGAGTCACACCTCGGACACTCCATAGAACGCTCGTAAAATAATCACCTATTACTACTACATAACCAAATGATGTTTGTATACGTGCAAATGTGTGCGTAAACTTTGCTAGGGCTGGTGGCGCGGAAATTGCAGCTATATTTAGTATACGCGTCGTCACTCGTCAGGCGTTCAGCCCTGTCTAGTGATCCTTTAACCAATCCTTTGACGCCAGGGGTGCGGTATCTGAATCAGCGCGGGGAAGGGAGTGGCCGTTCTGTACGGAATACTATTGTCTCTTCTGTGACGGAGTTACAGTTGATGGGGTTACAGAATCAAATAGGGTTTGTGGAAGTCGGTTTTTTAGGGTACCGTACCCAACGGGTGCCAAACGGGACCCTATTACTGAGACTTCGCTGTCCGTCTGTCCGTCCGTCCGTCCGTCCGTCCTGTCTGTCACCGGGTCCGTCTGCACGAACCGTAATAGCTAGAAAGCTGAAATTTTCACAGAATGTGTATATCTGTTGCCGCACCAACCACAAATACTGAAATACGAGAGATATTGCAAATTAAAGGGGGCCCCGATACAAGAGACGTGTTTAGATACACTTACGCATTTCAAAATGGAGATCTTGACTGAAACTGTTTATTTATTGTCATAGAAACCATGTCATAGACACATATACTACACATTTAAATATGATAGCATATTTCGCGTCAACCCACATGGTTGTGGTAGCTCAGCCGGTATGATGTAGACTCTCAATCCGGAGGTCGTCGGTTCAAATCTCGAGAAGGCATAAACTTTTTAACTTTTCTTTTTGTTTATTTTTTATTGTTTTGAGTGCTTTTGATTTGTTGTACGATGGTACGGTACCCTTCGTGTGCGATACCGACCCGCACTTAACCGATTTTTTTTAAGTTTTACTTTTTGTAAAATTTATTTTAAAGTTTTCGTTGTCTTCTATCGCAGAGCGCTCCTGGCACTCGCTGCGCAACCGATACCTGCGCTACATCCTGCCGGAGCTCGGGGCCCTGTGCCTCGAGGCGGGGCACGCGAGCCGGCTGCGGGCCGGCGCCGCCAGGGGTACGTACCGGGGGGCACAGGACTCTTGTTTATTGAGCCGCCTACAAAGGTCCTGAGACTCAGATCCTTCCATGGCGATGACGCCAAGGATACGAATATAAACATTTACATACAGGCACATACATTGCTTCTGGCCCCACACTAGGACACCCTGTGTCGTGGGAACCAGAAACAGCGACATCACTAACATGTAAACATCCAAGACCTGGGGTTTTTTTTGTCCCCAGCCGGGATTCGAACTCGGGACCTCTCGCATGGTAAGCAGATGCGCAACCGCTGCGCCACAGAGGTCGTCAAACCAACACAACATCAACATCAACATTAACAATTTATCACCCATTACGCATAAGGCTCTGTAGTGGTACTCTTGGTATAATCACAGGGGGTGCTCATCCCATACAAATTAGAATTAGTAACCCTTCGTAAAAAAAGAGATGGCGTGAGGAGTAACATTTGTACTTTAAACGCCAGGGTTTCACTTAACATACTTCTAGATGGCGCTGATCTTAGAATAAATCCTATATATCTTAGCGCCATCTCGTGGTATTTGAAATTTTTCGATGGTGCTGCACCAAGCGATATTGGCCTCGAACTAAAGAAGCTTCCGTAGCATCTCAGTTCACGCCGGTGTCATATTTTGTTCTAGGTGGTCTATCTGTATTAGGATAATATTATAGTATCTGTGGTATAATGCATTGGCTCAAGCTTGCCTTCTCATTTGGCACTCCCGGGAACGATGATGGTGCCATCTTGTGTTCAATATTGAGCGGATTTAGACGGAGCTAAACAAAATTGCGCTATATGTGTATTGGTACTCTCGAGCACCATTTTGCGCTACATGTGTATTGGTACTCTCGAGCACCATTTTGCGCTACATGTGTATTGGTACTCTCGAGCACCATTTTGCGCTACATGTGTATTGGTACTCTCGAGCACCATTTTGCGCTACATGTGTATTGGTACTCTCGAGCACCATTTTGCGCTACATGTGTATTGGTACTCTCGAGCACCATTTTGCGCTACATGTGTATTGGTACTCTTGAGCACCATTTTGCGCTACATGTGTATTGGTACTCTCGAGCACCATTTTGCGCTACATGTGTATTGGTACTCTCGAGCACCATTTTGCGCTACATGTGTATTGGTACTCTCGAGCACCATTTTGCGCTACATGTGTATTGGTACTCTCGAGCACCATTTTGCGCTACATGTGTATTGGTACTCTCGAGCACCATTTTGCGCTACATGTGTATTGGTACTCTCGAGCACCATTTTGCTCTACATGTGTATTGGTACTCTCGAGCACCATTTTGCTCTACATGTGTATTGGTACTCTCGAGCACCATTTTGCGCTACATGTGTATTGGTACTCTCGAGTACCATTTTGCGCTACATGTGTATTGGTACTCTCGAGCACCATTTTGCTCTACATGTGTATTGGTACTCTCGAGCACCATTTTGCTCTACATGTGTATTGGTACTCTCGAGCACCATTTTGCGCTACATGTGTATTGGTACTCTCGAGCACCATTTTGCTCTACATGTGTATTGGTACTCTCGAGCACCATTTTGCGCTACATGTGTATTGGTACTCTCGAGCACCATTTTGCTCTACATGTGTATTGGTACTCTCGAGCACCATTTTGCTCTACATGTGTATTGGTACTCTCGAGCACCATTTTGCTCTACATGTGTATTGGTACTCTCGAGCACCATTTTGCTCTACATGTGTATTGGTACTCTCGAGCACCATTTTGCTCTACATGTGTATTGGTACTCTCGAGCACCATTTTGCTCTACATGTGTATTGGTACTCTCGAGCACCATTTTGCTCTACATGTGTATTGGTACTCTCGAGCACCATTTTGCTCTACATGTGTATTGGTACTCTCGAGCACCATTTTGCTCTACATGTGTATTGGTACTCTCGAGCACCATTTTGCCTGAGTTTCTTCTCCATTTAAAAATGCCATTTATGCCACATGTGGGTCTAGTCAACATGCAAAACGCAAATAACGTTCGCACGAAACGCCAGGAAAATGTATGCGATTTGACATTTCGATACGCAAGATAGCGTGATTATATTCTTGCTGAGGGAATGCGATCCTGACACATGTATATGTTCCTGTCTGTCCCGCGCTACTTTTCACTCTATCTCACTTGTGGGTACTGCCCCCTAGACAAAGTTAAACGCTTGTAGCGGGTAGCGGTCAGCGAGTTGCTTCCTCATACAGATAGCTACATAAATTTTTATCACGTAGTAGATAAATTACGATAAGATTACTTTCTAGCCAGTAAGATTAGACAGATACATGTACAATATATATAGCTCTAAGTATAACAATAAATCAGCCCTCAGTTATTCACAACTCTTACATCTTGGTTTAATTACTGGCCTATAAACCTATAATTAGGTTCAGGCACCGAACGATCCTGACACGCTAACGCCAGCGAAACGAAACGATAACTTTTTATGTATGCGATTTGACATTTGGCTTCGCTAAGGTGACGTCACGTAGCGATTCCAAATGTCACATCGCATACATAAAAAGTTATCGTTTCGTTTCGCTATCCTTAGCGTTTAACATTGTCTACAGGCACTGACGTGCCGTTCCTGGCAATATTGCCTCCATACATTTTATGGCAATATTGCCGGTGAAAAGGCCATATTGCCGGGAACGGCACATCAGTACTTGTGGGAGTGAGATAGAGTGAAATTGAAAGGCCATGGTATACAGGGTGTAACAGAAAGGTGTAGTCATATTTTAGGGGGTTGTTAGGGACCTCATTCTGAGCAACATTCACTATGAAACCGATTTGATCAGAGCAACTTTAATTTTAACTTCTCTATACAAATCAGCTGGCCGCTCGGACCAAAACGTATGGAGCAATGAAAAATAAAGTTGCTCTGATCAAATCTGAAGTTAGTATGCTGAAAAGAAATCTATTACATTTTTGCACATGTAGTACCACCTACAATTTCAGCAGGGAGCACTTGTCCAGTGGAGAGCGCATAGATACATTTTCCTTTGAAACACAACTCACCAATTTACGGGCGGGGGACGAGGTAAGAGAGCTGTGATTGGTCAGCCGCTGCGAAACTGTCTGGCGGCCCGTCATCGTTCATAGGTTGCGTATGCGAACGTTTGTTGAATACAACATCCCGTTATCTCGATCCCCTCAGGCGAGATCAAGCTGCGTCGCAAGCGGTCGCCGCGGCGCAACTCCATCCACTCTGCCGCCGCCGTGCGCAGCGCGTGGGGCCGCCGCCCGCGCCACCGCGCCGTGTCCGGGCCTGCAGGTGATCCTCTTAGGGCTCCAGTTTCCGTGCTTAAGCTAAGCTGACCTGACCTAAAACGTAACCTAAGCTAACCTAAAACCTGATCTAACCAAACCTTAAACCTGACCTAACATAACACCTGACCTAACCTAACCTGACCTAAAACCTAACCTAAAACTTTACCTAACCTAAAACCTGACCTAACCTAAAACCTGACCTAACCTAACCTAAAACCTGACCTAAACTAAAACATGACCTAACCTAACCTAAAACCTGACCTAACCTAACCTGACCTAAAACCTAACATAAAACCTTACCTAACCTGACCTAAAACCTAACCTAAATCCTGACCAAACCTGACCTAACCTAACTTGACCTAAAACCTAACCTAAAACCTGACCTAACCTAATCTAAAACCTGACCTAACCTAACCCAACCCAATTATTTTCAGCAACTTAGCTAGGTCACAATGCATATTCATAAATATGCAATTGTAATGCACAAAAATAGCAACTTTTTTTACATAACGTTAGCTATATAAGGTCTCCGAGTATTTTTGTCGGAGGGCAAATAGTAAAACATACAAAAAATAACCGGCCAAGTGCAAGTCGGACTCGCGCACGAAGGGTTCCGTGCCATTATCTATAAAAAACAGCAAAAAAATCACGTTAGTTGTATAGGAGCCCCCCTTAATATTAAATTTATTTTGTTTTTTAGTATTTGTTGTTATAGCGGCAACAGGAATACATCATCTGTGAAAATTTCAACCCAGTGAATGCGAGGTGTGCTTTGCTAAAGGCTGTTTTTGTCTAGAGCGCCGTCTAAAGTACTCGCCCGTTCATCCAAAGTCCACGGACCGCCATTTTTAACATACCCACATGCTGTCCAATGATTTTTTGGCGTGCGGTGACAGGTGAAACTGACGATTTTTGGCAGGATCGCTGCAAGAGGTTGTGTAGAAGTGACGCCCCCTGTAAACGTCACTCACGTTGGACGAGATCGTAATAAAGTTCAAATGGAAAAATAGAACAAAGAACTGGTTTCTTTCGTCCATTTGGCGAACTACAGTCTTCACAAAATAAAAGGCCCGTTTTGACAGTTCACGCCCATGAAGTTTTAACCCCTAACGCGTAGGTAATAGAAGCTATTTTTAGGTGCAACTTTTACGCTTTGCTTGTACGCAACAGTTGGCTTTTATGACCTACGCATTAGGGGTTAAAACTTCATGGGCGTGAACTGTCAAAACGGGCCTTTTATTTTGTGAAGACTTTAGCAGGATAGGTCAACGTAATCAAACAATACGGCCGTATATGCTGAATGTGAGGAAATCAGAACCTATAGGGCACAGACAAGCGCTTTAATCTTTTAAAACCTTTCTTTTTTCGCCGGTGGAAAAAAAAATCAGCTAAATCGGTCCAGCGATCATCAAAAACTTACATGTCTTGTTATAATTTCAGCTGATGGAACCTTGTCACAGCGAGCTCGAGATAGCAGCGAGGAAGAATTCGCTCCCAAGACGAGGAAATCGCTGACAGGTAAAGTCAATTTATGAAGGTGAATTTTAATTAGCTGGCCGACCATTGTGCGAGCGATAACGTCCACGTCATTCGTCTCTCTCTCCTCTCTCCCTCTCCCTCTTTCTCCCTCGCTCCATCTCTCTCTCTTTCTCTTTTGTGATTGCACCTCCATATAACAGAAACTGTTAGGTGCTTGCTTATTTATCGCCCTATGTAAATGCTGGTATGTCCATTGTCCATGTCCCTCTGGATATAAAAAATCTTATCTTCCGATTGTCAACGATATCTTCCGATTGTCAGACCCTTCTCCCTCCCGCGTGAGATAAGGTGAGATTCAGCTCTTCCCCCCCCCCCGTACCACTCACGTAATCACTTTTAGTCGTTGGTAGCTGGCTTCCAAATGAGAAAAATAATCCGAATCAACATTCGGCAAGAATAGGCTTGTGGCCTGTCAAGTCAAAATAGATACTTTTTATAAACTGTCAAAACGGAACTTTTGTTCCTGAGTTCTATGAAATAACAACAGAATGACGTCATGTAAAAGTGCCACCACATGCTGTCTTTTTTTTTTTGCACAAAATTGACTTTATAAAATATATCTGCTGGAAATATACAATTCTGAGAATGTCAAGCCATTTTGTACATAATGCTCCAACTTAAGACTTATTCCTAGATTTATTGGATTACCTTGGCCACAAGCCTATTGTTATTTGTCCGGCCGGATTGATTCATCTCCGCATCACCAGTTTAAAAAAATAAATGAAAAGAAAACATTGGGAAGGGATGGAGTAGAACTAAATGATTCCCGTTTCGTAGCCAGCTTCGAATCGGGATTATTTCTCCCATTTGGAAGCCCGCTAGAGCTCGTCTAAGCTGAAATGACGCGCCCCACTCCTTGGTTTTGTATGACAAGTAAATACAAAACCAAGGAGTGGGGCGCGTCATTTCAGCTTAGACGAGCTCTACCAAATCTGGCTACGAGCTGGGAAAGTCGTTCCCATTTCGTAACTGTCTTCGAAATGGAAAAGCACATTTCTCATTTCGTAGCTAGCTACCAAATCTGGCTACGAGCACAGGGTGCTCATTCCATATAAATTAGAATTAGTAACCCTGCGTAAAAAAGAGACGGCGTGAGGGGTAAGATTTGTACTTTAAACGCCATGGTTTCAGTTATCATACTTCTAGGTGGCGCTAATCTTAGAATAAATCCTATATATCTTAGCGCCATCTCGTGGTATTTGCAATTTTTCGATAGTGCTGCACCAAGCGATAATGGCCTTGAACTAAAGAAGCTTCCGTAGCATCTCAGTTTACGCCGGTGTCATATGTTGTTCTAGATGGTCTATCTGTATTAGTATAATATTTCAGTATCTGTGCTACGAGATGGGACTGAAGGCATAATTAATCAACATTAATCTTATACCTCTACAGTGTCAAGAAAGCCCGTGAGACAGTCGTCTCCTGACGGGAAGTCCCCGGCCCGGGAGTCACCGGCCCGTAAGCTGCGCTCCAGTGGCGGACTGACGTACGCCGCCATTACCGAGGCGTTCGCGAAACGACGGAAGGGCTCCTTCGTAGCCAGTGGACAGGTGCGGTGTTAACACCCTCAGACAGGGTGTAACAGAAAGGTGTATTCATATCTTATACCGTGGCCGCTGAGAGAATGCGATCCTGACACATGTATATGTCCATGTCTGTCCCTCGCTACTTTTCACTCTATCTCACTCCCACAAGTGGCCAGGGCCAGAATATAGTTAGGGGATTGCTAGGGACATCATTCTGCCTTTCACTATGTAGTTGCTTTGATCAAATCGGTTTCACAGTGAAAGTTGTTCAGAATGATGACCCTAACAATCCCCTAAAACATACTACACTTTTCTGTTACATCCTATAATCACTAAAAGTACAATGAACTCCACGCATGTCGCAAATGAAGGAGTGGGGCCTGATTGGACAAGCTCTGCGTAGTATCACAGGGTGCTCAACCCAGACAAATTAGAATGAATTAGTAACCCTTCGTAAAAAAGATTTGTACTACGCCATGGTTTCAGTTAACATACTTTTAGGTGGCGCTAATCTTAGAATAAATCCTATATATCTTAGCGCCATCTCGTGGTATTTGCAATTTTTCGATGGTGCTGCACCAAGCGATAATGGCCTCGAACTAAAGAAGCTTCCAGTCGTTATTCGAGACCGTGTGTATAGAGACCCGGTGTCCGCGGATCGGACAGTCCAACCCTCGGCGATGATGATTATGTTCGTGTTAGTCCAAGAGATGCTACTCGTTTCACAACCGTAAGCAACATCGAGATAAAGTTCAAAACCTATGTTAAGACGATTGTCCAGCAAAATTCCCATCTTTAAAAAGTTATTCCAGCTGTTTGAGATACAATTCAATTCAATTTATATTTATTGCAATAAACAACATGTTATAAGGTCTTAAATAATTAGTGCTTTTGATTTGTTGTACGATGGTACGGTACCCTTCGTGTGCGATACCGACCCGCACTTAACCGATTTTTATTTCCTTTTAAATCCCGGAACCCTAAAAATAATAATCTAATAGTTGTTTTTTACCTAAAACGACCTATTCCAGGAGCTTTACAAGGAACGCTGGTATGGTTGTTATGTGTAAAAATCGGTAATGAAAATATCTAAAAAATTATGTTTAACATTTTGGAAATCATCAGCGGTTTTGGTGTAATTTGCAAAAGACACTTTTTATTGCACTTTTCGCACTTTTTGCGCGGACGTAAATGTCGCGCTGCAGTCTACGCCATTATATACTTTATTTTATAATATTTCTTTTAAGGTTTGTGAAAATTTCTACCACCACAAACCCAGTTGCTAATTTTAGCGTTACCAGGCGCCTTATCAATTTCTAACAGATGATTATTCGAGTGTCTATTCCGACATAACTCTTCGGAAGAGCCTTTCTTTTGTTTGGTTTTCCACAGCTCTTGAAAATTACCAAGTCACGGTCGAACAATTGAACATCGCGAGCTGTCGTTTTTTTTTCACGGTTGAGTGGATAACAAAGGTGTAAAGCCTCACAACGAACTTTTGGCTGATGAGTCACGTTAACAGGGGGGCGCCACCCCTACGCAACTTAATGCAACGGACCTGTCATCAACCTTTCAGTCCTTCTTAGGCTGGATTTTACCAACAAAAAGTTATCCGGAGAATAACTATCCCGGGGATAACTTGTAACTATTTCATAGACACCAGCGACACCTAGGTGAGGTGATCTGATCTAGGTGTCACTGGTGTCTATGAAAAAGTTTCACGACCTCTGTGGCGTAAGATTTGTTCTTTAAACGCCATGGTTTCAGTTAACATACTTCTGGGTGGCAGTAATTTTAGAATACATCCTATATATCTTAGCGTCATTTTGTGATATTTGCAATTTTTCGATGGTGCTGCACCAGGCGATAATGGCCTCGAACTAAAGAAGCTTCCGTAGCATCTCAGTTGACGCCGGCCGGTGTCATATTTTGTTCTAGGTGGTCTTCTATCTGTATTAGTATAATATTGTAGTACCTGTGATAATGATTAATATCTTGACTGTAGTTGCCCTGTTATTGTTTTCAGCCGTCGCTCCCCCCCTCCGCCCCGCCGCGCCGGCGCCTGTACAACCCGCGAGCCATCTGAGCAGGGCTAAGTGCGACGCGGACGAGCGCTCCGGGGGTTCCGCATAACTCGCATTTATTTGTTAAGGAACTATGATTTTTCGGGTTTCGGATTTTTTCATTTACAGCGCGTTTCCACTATCACGGCACGCACGGCTGATCAATCGTTGGAGGACGGCCGATGCCGTGAACAGGTAGAACGTCGCGGATGATAATTAATATTATCTTTCTCTACCTTAATATACCTTAGTATCTATGTATACAACATTGTGTCGTTATACGGCCGATCCCAATAACAACTATATGTTGTGTCGTTATACGGCCGATCCCAATAACAACTATATGTTGTGTCGTTATACGGCCGATCCCAATAACAACTATATGTTGTGTCGTTATACGGCCGATCCCAATAACAACTATATGTTGTGTCGTTATACGGCCGATCCCAATAACAACTATTATGTTGTGTCGTTATACGGCCGATCCCAATAACAACTATTATGTTGTGTCGTTATACGGCCGATCCCAATAACAACTATATGTTGTGTCGTTATACGGCCGATCCCAATAACAACTATATGTTGTGTCGTTATACGGCCGATCCCAATAACAACTATATGTTGTGTCGTTATACGGCCGATCCCAATAACAACTATATGTTGTGTCGTTATACGGCCGATCCCAATAACAACTACATGTTGTGTCGTTATACGGCCGATCCCAATAACAACTATATGTTGTGTCGTTATACGGCCGATCCCAATAACAAGTATATGTTGTGTCGTTATAGTGGAAACGCGCCCTGACCGTGTACGTACAGTCACTGTATATGTGATTACTTGTGCATCAGACATTGCTTTGTGCACAGCATGATTCTAGGTTAAGTAGCCATTTTGATTAAAAACTGTGTTGACAGACAGGGAGTTATCCTCTAGGGGTTCCTTTTTCCCTTTTAAGATACGTAACCCTAAAACCTATATCATAACCTATCGCTGTGCAATCGTATACTATAAACTGTTTTGATTGTACCTATTTGTTTTGACAGATTACTTATATTGGTTTCGAATGAAAAGTTATTATTAAGATAGCAGCGTATTTATGGTACATCCTGTATATTGCGATTAGCATTAAAACATATTTTCTTGTATGAAAACTTGTATGGGTACTTTGTGACAATTAGTACAACATAATGTACTGATTTGATGGTAATTAAATAAATATACTTTTTCATACCTACTATTACTGGTTTTTTATTATTATTCATAGTACTCCACAATGTTTTGATTTCATGGTAATAAATAGGTAAGTATACTATATTTTTGAGAAAGTTTATCTGTCCTATCGACTGCATCGACTAGTGCAAAAAATGGCATGTGTTTAATTTGTGAAATTCTAGCTGGTTCGATTCCGGACCTCCTTTTTAGGGTACTGTACCCGAAGGGTGCCAAACGGGACCCTATTACTGAGACTTCGCTGTCCGTCTGTCCGTCCGTCCGTCCGTCCTGTCTGTCACCGGGTCCGTCTGCACGAACCGTAATAGCTAGAAAGCTGAAATTTTCACAGAATATGTATATCTGTTGCCGCACCAACCACAAATACTGAAATACGAGAGATATTGCAAATTAAAGGGGGCCCCGATACAAGAGACGTGTTTAGATACACTTACGCATTTCAAAATGGAGATCTTGACTGAAACTGTTTATTTATTGTCATAGACACATATACTACACATATTTAAATATGATAGCATATTTCGCGTCAACCCACATGGTTGTGGTTAGCCGGTGCGGTATGATGTAGACTCTCAATCCGGAGGTCGTCGGTTCAAATCTCGTGAAGGCATAAACTTTTTAAATTTTCTTTTTGTTTATTTTTTTATTGTTTTGAGTGCTTTTGATTTGTTGTACGATGGTACGGTACCCTTCGTGTGCGATACCGACCCGCACTTAACCGATTATTTCTATTACCTACTCGATTTGCACAACTGTCACGCACAAATCACTGTGACGGACCGACGCCGCCTAATGATGGCACACTCGCCACGCCTACTTGACAGTTCCGCTGTTTTTTCTGTTCCGTGTTCCAAATCCACACCAGGTCAGTCAGGGGTACGGGGGGTCCGCAGTGCATGATTGCATTGCATTCAGGATTTCCTAATAATCGCTTGTCTCACCCTGGATTCGAACCCCGACCTCCTCGTGCCACCATACCACAACCACCATAGATTTTTTCCAACCTGTATAAACAAAGAGTCATTCTTTTCCAGTACACTATCTACGTCTAAAGACAGCCATTTAACATATTAAATACATACCTACTTACTTAGTTACTGACAAAAAAAGATGTGTGTAGATTAGAAAAATAGGAAGTGTCATCTTCGAGGTCGAGCAATTAGTCTAATTTCTTCACAAACAGGCAATAATTTTTAAGCTAAGAATTATCATGACAATAGGAAAAGATAACTACTTATACATGAACATTTTAAAGAAATCTCAGTGATATTGGACCTGCCATTGAACGAAGTTTCTCAAAAATATATTAAAACATAATCATGAAGACTTCAGTAGCGTTTTCTCTGGTCCTTGTGGTAAGTAGAGGAAAGAAAGAAAGCATATTTGGAATACCATTTTGTTTTAGGGCTCCATTACATTTGTTTATGATGCTCCTAAACGGGCCAGGTTTTGCTGCAATATGTGGCCGGCAACTATTGGTGTCCCTCTCTTACTCACATGTTAGAGAAAGACACCAATAGTTGCCGGCCACAATATTGCAGTGAAAATATGGTCCGTTCGGAGCTCCATTATTAAAATATATTTTTTCAGGTCCTGTGTTGCACCCTCAAGATGTCGTCAGCGATGCCGAGTGAGAACAGAGAGGCTGGAGGAAGTAAGTTAAAATACTTTAATTACTTACTATAGGGCACAGGTTTACGGTGTAAATTACGGGTCACATTTACAGTTTTAAGACCAAAACATGTGAGCGTTAATAACATTTAACAGTGACATGAAACACATAAAAAATAGATTAAAAAATATATACAGCCAAA
This sequence comes from Argyresthia albistria, assembly GCA_963457715.1. Lineage (NCBI taxonomy): Eukaryota > Metazoa > Arthropoda > Insecta > Lepidoptera > Argyresthiidae > Argyresthia > Argyresthia albistria. The sequence continues at coordinate 3,435,264 of OY735282.1, forward strand.
CACAATACCTTTTAGGTAGAAGTAATATAATTAAATGATATAATTAAATGACTCACATACGATTATTAGGTACATCAGGTACCTACCTAAACGGATGGACCGATTTGGAAAATTATTTTTTTGTTTGAAAGGGTTTACCTTCCCATTGGTCCCATTGACACCAGGTCAGGATCTGATGATGGGATCCTGGAGAAATCGAAGGAACTCTTCAAATATTATAGGCAGACCTATAGTGATTTTTGTGTTTTTCATAATAACTCGTGCAAATGCACATGGTAAGCATAATATTGTGATGTTCCATCTAATGAAATATGGTTTGTGGAAGTCGGTTTTTTCTAAAGTCTACTTTTTGTTTCAATTGTTATGGATAATATTACGGAACCCTTGGTGCGCGAGTCCGACTCGCACTTGGCTGGTTTTTTTAGCACTATAAAACTTGGTATGTCTATGTCGTTCACACAATATTATGGTACCATTGAGCTGGTCTGATGATGGAGTTCGAATGGGGAAGAGGGAACCCTGGGATGGGATCCCTTGCTGTAAACCCATCGATAATAATAAATTCTCATAATTCGTCATTAAATTCGTATAATTCGTCTTGAGAAGATTTCTAGATCTCGAAAGGGTGTTTTTAGTTTTAAAACTACTACTATTATTACTATTTGTCTCTCTCGTTTCATTGCAGTGTCCTCCATGATAACTAATCAAATACAGAATGGTCCTAAGCAACTGGCCGAGGTTGCTAAAATCGTGCCACAAATGTTCGCTGACGCGACCAAAGGTGTTGACCGCGCCTTTGGTCAGATCATGCAATCCGGTACTGAAAGTATGGCGAGTATGGCCAAGGGTCTACAAAGCATGTTCCCTTTTGATAACTAAGGTAAGATACGCTACGCTAGAGCTCGTCTAAGCTGAAATGACGCGCCCCACTCCTTGGTATTGTATGACAAGTAAATACGAAACCAAGGAGTGGGGCGCGTCATTTCAGCTTAGACGAGCTCTAGCACATTTATGAAGGCCGGTAGAGAGTAGAAACTGTTTTAATTCGGTAATATACAAGATATATGTAAGTAATCGATCGAACATGGTCTGAAGTCTGAAAAAAAAATGGCTTTTTAACCAACTTCAAAAAAGGAGGGGTTATCAATTCGGATAAATATGTTACATATATATTTTATGTGTGTACATTCGAAAGTGGCATTATTTATAAGTTAATTTCTTTCACATTCCCTTTTCGTCCTCTTCATATCCCGTCCATATTCCCGACTTCCACTTGCAGATATCGTCTCCCTTCCCATCTCGTCAACGTTTTCATCTCGGGACGAGATAGGAAGTTGACGAAATGACATTGGGAAGTTTTTGTCCCAAAACCTAAATTTTGCGTACACGAATGAAACCTGTGGTAGTTATAAGATAGCGTCATTTAGAAGGTTGCATTTTTTTTTCGCATCTCATTGGAATGTTGAAAAAATTACGTTTATATGATATGAGATAAATTTCGAAAGCTAAACTAGTACATTCAAAAAATCTTCATTTGTTTGGAAGAGAGGTCTGGAGAGTTTGGTCCGATTTTTTTTGAAATCAGGAATCAGTCCAGTCCAGTTAAGAACATCGAACATTTTTGTATGGTGCCTGGGATACTGGGGAACTTGTATACTAATATAATAACACATATTACGATCTCCAAGTGTGATCGGAACCCTCGGTGCGCGAGTCCTACTCGCACTTGACCGTTTATTTGGTGTAGACATAAGTGTAAAACATATGTCTATTAATTCATAAACAAATAGTAGCGTTTCTGAGATAATTGAGTTTGAATATGTAATTTAGTATTTTTATTAAAAGCTTTTATTAAACTTGCACTGTATGTATGTTTGTTTGTTTGTTTGTTTGTGGGTATCACGGTTCGCGTCAAAAATGTCGGCTTGAATTTGACCCACTTCCCGTTATCCGATTGAGCTGAAATTTCGCATACGTGTATAAGTCGGATGACAATGCAATATTTTTCTGACTTGGAGCTGATCTGATGATGGAGACGGAAGGTGGCCATGGGAACTCTGTCATAAAACATCGCAAGCCCGTCGAATTTGGGCTCGTTCGATTCGTCTTGACGAATACTTTGGTCCTAGAATATTTTTTATGACATGGAGCTGATCTGATGCTGGAGCCGGAAGGTGGCCATGGGAACTCTGTCATAAAACATCGCAAGCCCGTCGAATTTGGGCTCGTTCGATTCGTCTTGACGAATACTTTGGTCCTAGAATATTTTTTATGACATGGAGCTGATCTGATGATGGAGACGGAAGGTGGCCATGGGAACTCTGTCATAAAACATCGCAAGCCCGTCGAATTTGGGCTCGTTCGATTCGTCTTGACGAATACTTTGGTCCTAGAATATTTTTTATGACATGGAGCTGATCTGATGCTGGAGCCGGAAGGTGGCCATGGGAACTCTGTCATAAAACATCGCAAGCCCGTCGAATTTGGGCTCGTTCGATTCGTCTTGACGAATACTTTGGTCCTAGAATATTTTTTATGACATGGAGCTGATCTGATGCTGGAGCCGGAAGGTGGCCATGGGAACTCTGTTACCAAACGACGCAATTGTATCGTGTTTGGTCTCATTTGATTCGTCTTGACAAGCACTCGAATTCTAGATTAGATGTTTTGTCCTGTAATGATAAAGACTAAAAAGTTAAAAATAAATTAAAAGTAAAAAAACATTTTTAAACAAAGCTTTTATTTAATGCCCTAAAAAGAAGAAAATAAAATTTCAATTCAATCAAATGCGTCATTTTATTACATTACACAATTTATACGATATAAAAGCTTGTTGCGGGATTTACTTGTGTAGACTTAATTAGGTGGGTAGGCACCTATTTGCACAGACTTGGAGATAAATCCCGCAACAAGCTTTTACATCGTATAAATTGTGTAATGTAATAAAATGACGCATTTGATTGAATTGAAATTTTATTTTCTTCTTTTTAGGGCATTAAATAAAAGCTTTGTTTAAAAATGTTTTTTTACTTTTAATTTATTTTACATATTAAACTGAATTACCTTAGAAATGTAATGTAATGTATTTACGACATTTTGACAAAGAACATAACTAGGTAAGTATATTATTTAATATGATTGTGTATTTTTGCTTTTTCCAGAATTTGGCGCTCGCTGAGAAACTGCACCGGAAATAGGACTGAAAGTGACTTCAAAACATTTCAAATGGATTTATTTTAAATAAATAATAATAATAAAACAGATTTTTCGCGATTTTGGTAGTTTATTTCTTCCTATTAAAATTAGCTAGGTCAGGCTGCAATGTGCATTATTGTTGGGTGATACATATGTATACCTACGAAATTCGATGGCTGTGGTGCTAACAAAATATTCAGCTTTTGTATTCAGAGCGCCTGCAAAACAGCAAAAGGCAATAATTGAAATAAAAAGTAAACTTTAGAAAAAACCGACTTCCACAAACCCTATTTGATTAGATTGAGTTTAATACTAACTGTAACCCCTTATCCCCCCCCTTGGGGAATTAATTTTGTCAAATCCTATATCAGTGCTACCCCACGCGACTAAGGAACCCCTGTACAAAGTTTCATGGCTCTAGGTCCACCGGTTTAGGCTATGCGTTGCCTGCCCGTCAGCCACGCATTGTATTTGTACCTAGTATTGAGCAGATCTGGTGGATTATTATGAAAAACACAAAAATCACTATAGGTCTGCCTATAATATTTGAAGAGTTCTTTCGATTTCTCCAGGATCCCATCATCAGATCCTGACCTGGTGTCAATGGGACCACCCTTAAGGTATACCTATACGCCGAAAAAAGATTTGTTCAAATCGGTTCATAATTGGCGGAGTTATCGCGTAACAAACATAGAAAAAAAAAACATACGGGTCGAATTGAGAACCTCCTCCTTTTTTTGAAGTCGGTTAAAAACACACCCATCCCATCGAATTTCGTATTAATTATTATTGTGGAATATTTGACTGCACCTCAAAATAAAATTAAGTAAACGAAATATCTTCACTGATTAATCTAGCGTATAACAAAAAACTTACTACACTAGAGCACAGATTACTAAATAGTTACTACCGTCTAAGCTGAAATGACGCGCCCCACTCCTTGGTTTTGTATTTACTTGTCATACAAAACCAAGGAGTGGGGCGCGTCATTTCAGCTTAGACGAGCTCTACAAATAAACCGTTTGACTAAATATTTCACCAAGTTAAAAACTTATAATAACCGGCCAAGTGCGAGTCGGACTCGCGCACGAAGGGTTCCAACCATTATATACTAGTGGCTCTGTGAGCTGTAGACCTCGCGAGTATGTCGGTGGGAAAGCTGAACTGCTAACACACATAAAAAAAATAACCCAAATAATTTTCTTTCAATAACACATACAAACTTATGAATGTACCTGGTTACGTACATGCAGTATGAAAGTAGCCGCACCAATAACTTTGTGAACTACATTTCGCGATCTTTAATACAACCTATTGACTTTTTACTAAAATTATATAGTCTGTTTCACTCTCATGGCCTTTACGAATCCAACGACACCTCATTTGTTAATATCCATCGAGCCGTTTGGGTTGTAGCGATTTTTTTACATTTTAAAACCCCATATCTCCGCCATTTTGAAAAAAATCTAAAAACTGGCTCGAGTAAAAATTCTATTTATTTTTCCAACCTGCTCAAAACCTGCAAAATTTCACGAGAATCGGTTCATAAATGCGACCTGTAGAGGAGAACAACCGGACAGACATACGAAAGCATTTTTGCCCAAACCTGAAACGGAGACGCTTCGCTCGCTCGGTCAATAAAAAACCGCAAAAAAATAATTGTATGGGAGCCCCCCCTAAATATTAATTTAATTTTAATTTAATTATTTATTTTTTAAGTAAATGATGTACTCAATATATTGTGAAGATTTTAAGCGTCTACCTGCTACCATTATCAATATCGAGCAAAAATGAGTAAAAAAAATCACGTTTGTTGTATGGGAGCCCCCCTGAATATTAAATTGGTTTCTTTTAATTTTTAGTATTTGTTGTTATAGCGGCAACAGAAATACATCATCTGTGAAAATTTCAACTGTCTAGCTACCACGGTTCACGAGATACAGCCTGGTGACAGACAGACGGACGGACGGACGGACGGACACACAGCGAAGTCTCAGTAATAGGGTCCCGTTTGGCACCCTTCGGGTACGGAACCCTAAAAACCGACTTCATGACCTATCACTTAGTCCTCCCCGCTCGATATGTACAATTAATGTCTTCTAGTTATACCCGAGAACGAGCCTACGAAATCTGTTTTCTGACAGTGAATTGCGCACGTATTATATGCAATATGACCGAATATACGATCCGAACAGGCAGAGTTTATCTCTTAGGAATGACACCGAAAAGGCTGAAGTATAATGTCATCGGTAAAAACAAATTAAACTTCACAGATTATTTTCACGTAGAAACCTAACGACAGGTTTTCAAAAAACGTGAGTTTCACACACTGTTTTCACACGTGAGTAAAAGTAGCTTTTTAGGGGGTTAGGTTAAACGTGGTACCTGGAATAATAGTTATTTATCCAACAAGTGAGGAAAGTTAGTTTTTCCTATGAGTTTTGATTTTGAGTCTTGAGCGCACGAAGGATTGAAAAATAGAATCACGAGCGCAGCGAGTGATTATAAAATTCAATCCTGAGTAAGCGAAAGACTCAACAAAACGAATAGCAAATGAACTTGCTCACATGTTGCATACAAAACTTTTCACCACTCCCAGCAAGAAAGTATTCAGTCACCATATAGGTAAATAAATTAAATAGTCACAAAGCAAATCAAAATAATTCTTTATTATAAAATAAAATAATAAAATAAATAATCAGTAATCATGAATGACCTACAGTAATTTAATTCAATTTCTTATACGAGTATGCTGGATTTTATTGGTATGTTTATTTTATGATTTTGTTTTATTGGTAAGTTTCTGAAATTATCTGGTTAACAATTACAGTAAGGCCTGTGTAATAACCACTTTTACAGCCTTATCTTTACTATTAATCTTAAGTTATAAGTATTTCTATTCTATAAGTATAAAATTATTTATTTTTTAAAATATCTTTAAAACTTAACATAAAAATCAGGCAAGGTTAGTTTCTGAACGGGATCATTACTTTCCTCACTGTTCAAACAGTGAGGAAAAACTAACTTTCCTCACTGTTTTCGTAGAGGAAAGACACTTCTTTCGTGCGGGAGTGGTGAAAAGTATATTCCAGGTACCTCGGTCTTCGTCTCATGCCTAATTTAAAATGTGGTAAAAATCTTCTACTGTGCGTGGTTCACTTACTTACTACTGCTTGAATAATTTGTTAGTGTTTTTGATTCAGTGATCCTGAATTTCAGGATTGCTAAGACAGGGTATCTCAAAGAAAGTTCACATTAAAAAAAAAAAAAAAAGTAAGGAGTTTATTAAAAAAATGTTTATCATATATTATTGAAACACACACTTTGGGAATTTATTTCTTAAAAATAGTATTGTCCAAATGGAAACCATTTCGTTTACAGCACTAAAATTTCCTATTATGATACCCTTATGGATCACTTTGTTGTCTGTCCGTCCGTCCGTTCGTCTGTTGTCAAGACCTTCTACATCAAGAACGCGTGGACTTATCAAATGTTAAGGTCTGTAGTCGCTGTAAAAAAATCAACCTTCTAGATCAACGCAATCGAACGCTATGTCTGTTTATGCTATAAAATTCTTGGATTTTCATAGTAATCGCAATGGACTCAAAACATATAGGGTGCTTCCACAGCACAAGTAAAAGGGAAAAATCTGAAAACTCCAAATTACCTACTGACATCTTTCTATACAACAAGTAGGATATAAAAGATACATAAGAAGACATAATTGAAACAAAAAGTAAACTTTAGAAAAAACCGACTTCCACAAACACTATTTGATTAGATTGAGTTTAATACAAACTGTAACCCCTTATCCCCCCACCCTTGGGGAATTAATTTTGTCAAATCCCATCTCAGTGCTACCCCACGCTAATAAGGAACCTCTGTACAAAGTTTCATGGCTCTAGGTCCACCGGTTTAGGCTATGCGTTGCCTGCCCGTCAGCCACGCATTGTATTTGTACCTAGTATTGAGCAGATCTGGTGGCCATATGTGGTCTTCATCAGCAGTTCCGCATCACAATATTATGCTTACCATGTGCATTTGCACGAGTTATTATGAAAAACACAAAAATCACTATAGGTCTGCCTATAATATTTGAAGAGTTCCCTCAATTTCTCCAGGATCCCATCATCAGATCCTGACCTGGTGTCAATGGGACCACCCTTGAGGTATTACCTATACGCCGAAAAAAGATTTGTTCAAATCGGTTCATAATTGGCGGAGAAATCGCGTAACAAACATAGAAAAAAAAAAAAAAAAACATACGGGTCGAATTGAGAACCTCCTCCTTTTTTGAAGTCGGTTGAAAATATTCAATTTGGTTTACATGGATTACATCACACTTTAGTTTTTTATGTGGAAACCTAATTACACGTGTTACGCTCTCCAAGTGTGTTCGGAACCCTTGGTGCGCGAGTCCTACTCGCACTTGGCCGGTTATTTTTCTGGCCGGCCCTTTCACTTGGCCCATATTGGTTTTGGTTTTGACACTTCTTACTCATCTGATTAGTTCATGTTAAAAAAGTTTTAACATTAATTGTAAGGTGACCAAACATTCAGAATTAATTAGGATAATTAATTTAATTAAATACTATATTATTAGCTGAAACCGCAATTATTGACCGAGCGAGCGAAGCGAGCGAAGCGTCTCCGTTTCAGGTTTGGGCAAAAATGCTTTCGTATGTCCGGTTGTTCTCCTCTACAGGTCGCATTTATGAACCGATTCTCGTGAAATTTTGTGAGCAGGTTGGAAAAATAAATAGAATTTTTTACTCGAGCCAGTTTTTAGATTTTTTTCAAAATGGCGGAGATATGGGGTTTTAAAATGTTAAAAAATCGCTGCAACCCAAACGGCTCGATGGATATTAACAAATGAGGTGTCGTTGGATTCGTAAAGACCATGAGAGTGAAACAGACTATAAAATTTTAGTAAAAAGTCAATAGGTTGTATTAAAGATCGCCAAATGTAGTTTACAAAGTTATTGGTGCGGCTACTTTCATACTGCATGTACGTAACCAGGTACATTCATAAGTTTGTATGTGTTATTGAAAGAAAATTATTTGGGTTATTTTTTTTTATGTGTGTTAGCAGTTCAGCTTTCCCACCGACATACTCGCGAGGTCTACAGCTCACAGAGCCACTAGTTTACCGAATTAGAAACAAAATGTTAGAGTCACGACCCCAAAGTCACCTGTATAAATACAAATCGTCCAACATCAACAAAAGCAGAACGAATCTCTTGTTCTGTATTTTCATAAGTTTTGAACTTTATTCCTTCAGTAGTAGGGTTAGTACTAGGGTTGTAACGGAGTTCCGCCTCCGCCTCCGAAAGTTCGGACCTTCCGATAGAAATCGTACCTCCGACTCCGACTCCGCCTCCGCTATTTTTGAACGGAGGTTATTTACGTTCAATAATTGAAACAAAAAGTAAACTTTAGAAAAAACCGACTTCCACAAACCCTATTTAATTAGATTGAGTTTAATACAAACTGTAACCCCTTATCCCCCCCCCCCCTTGGGGATTTATTTTTATCAAATCCCATATCAGTGCTACCCCACGCTACTAAGGAACCCCTGTACAATGTTTCATGGCTCTAGGTCCACCGGTTTAGGCTATGCGTTGCCTGCCCGTCAGCCACGCATTGTATTTGTACCTAGTATCACACCTCGGACACTCCATAGAACGCTCGTAAAATAAGCACCTATTACTACTACATGACTAAATGATGTTTGTATACGTGCAAATGTGTGCGTAAATATTGCTAGGGCTGGTAGCGCGGCAAATGCAGCGATTTGCGTCGGGCGAACCGAACGACGACGGCGCGACCCGAACTGTCCCAAACACAAGCGTTTGCATTATTATGAAGTGACTTTGTAGGGGCGCTGCCGTTTAAACATACCTAGTCGGGTTCTCATTGAAATCCTAAAAAATGTTAATGTTCACTTTGATCCTTCATACATTAAGTTACAAAAATAGAGTAGGTAGGTATCGAATAACTGTCTAAAAGTGGGCACAGTGCCTTTGCCACCTCTTATGGGAAAAGGCGTGAAGCTATGTTATGTTGTTGTTACCTACTATTACTTATTCTGAAGTAGGTAAGAGACACTTGGCGTGAACTGTAGGTAGGTACCTACCTATGTAAAAACATCGTTATGGCTCCTCTACACGATCGGCGATTACAGACGATTACGCACGATCACGATCATGTAGAGGGCATACTCGGCTCTACTCGCCGATCATCGTCTATGATCGCCCTATGATCGCCACGATCCGTGAATTGTCGGTTTTTCGGGCACGCATCAAAGGGAATCGCCGAGTGGTTGCGTTGAGGTGTGAGGTGCAAACAGCTACGGACGATTGTGTGTATGCTTGCACGATTGGCCCCCCTCTTCATAATGGCCGATTACACGATCACACGATCAACGATCACCGCCGATCGTGTAGAGCGGCCATTAGGATTGTACAATATTCGAATTTTATGTTAAGTAGGTACCTAGTCTCTGAGAGATTCAAAACAACCAAACCACTACAGGGTTCGAGCGAGACCCGGCCGAAGCTCGCTATATGTGGACCCAGCTAATGGCGGCGCGCCGCCGCCGCGACAAAGTTAGTGCGTGCGTACTTGGGTCAATCAACTTAACCCACACTTTTCTGTCAACGCACGCACTCTCTCTGAAAGTTCTTCGAGGACTGCAGCTCAACGGCACTATCAAAGGACACCATACCGCGCCATGTGAGCAAAAAAAAACACAAACGAAGATCTTCGAGAACGTAATCAAGTTCCCCGTAGTGCCTGCTAGCTTAGATACTATTGTTATATTCGTAAAATGTGTAAATTTAACCATTTAGCGTATTTTAATAATAAATGGTCGGGGACAGCAAAGTGTGGGTAAAATAGTTGATTGACCCACCTACTACCTACTTTTCAACTCGAAGTGCTTCGTTCGCGTTGTTGAATCGCACCAACAACGGATAGCACGAAATGAATACCTATAATAAATGTACTTTATTGATAATTATATAATTATGTATTACGGAAGGTTTAGTACTAGGTATCTTAGAAAATATAATTGAAACAAAAAGTAAACTTTAGAAAAAACCGACTTCCACAAACCCTATTTGATTAGATCGAGTTTAATACAAACTGTAACCCCTTATCCCCCCCCCCCCCCCTTGGGGAATTAATTTTGTCAAATCCCATATCAGTGCTACCCCACGCTACTAAGGAACCCCTGTACAAAGTTTCATGGCTCTAGGTCCACCGGTTTAGGCTATGCGTTGCCTGCCCGTCAGCCACGCATTGTATTTGTACCTAGTATTGAGCAGATCTGGTGGCCATATGTGGTCTTCATCAGCAGTTCCGCATCACAATATTATGCTTACCATGTGCATTTGCACGAGTTATTATGAAAAACACAAAAATCACTATAGGTCTGCCTATAATATTTGAAGAGTTCCCTCGATTTCTCCAGGATCACATCATCAGATCCTGACCTGGTGTCAATGGGACCAATGGGAAGGTAAACCCTTTCAAACAAAAAAATAATTTTCCAAATCGGTCCATCCGTTTAGGCGCTATCGGGGTGTAGACATAAAAAAAAAAAAAAAAAAAAAAAAAAAAAAACAAACATACGGACGAATTGTAAACCTCCTCCTTTGGGAAGTCGGTTAAAAAAAACCGACTTCCACAAACCCTATTTGATTAGATCGAGTTTAATACAAACTGTAACCCCTTATCCCCCCCCCCCCTTGGGGAATTAATTTTGTCAAATCCCATATCAGTGCTACCCCACGCTACTAAGGAACCCCTGTACAAAGTTTCATGGCTCTAGGTCCACCGGTTTAGGCTATGCGTTGCCTGCCCGTCAGCCACGCATTGTATTTGTACCTAGTATTGAGCAGATCTGGTGGCCATATGTGGTCTTCATCAGCAGTTCCGCATCACAATATTATGCTTACCATGTGCATTTGCACGAGTTATTATGAAAAACACAAAAATCACTATAGGTCTGCCTATAATATTTGAAGAGTTCCCTCGATTTCTCCAGGATCACATCATCAGATCCTGACCTGGTGTCAATGGGACCAATGGGAAGGTAAACCCTTTCAAACAAAAAAATAATTTTCCAAATCGGTCCATCCGTTTAGGCGCTATCGGGGTGTAGACATAAAAAAAAAAAAAAAAAACAAACATACGGACGAATTGTAAACCTCCTCCTTTGGGAAGTCGGTTAAAAATACACGCAATGTGACAGTAGCGACGCTAGGCATCACAACTGCTCGGCTGAGTATTGATATGAGAACGCAACTGAATGGAACGCGCGAGCGGTGGATAGGTATGTTGACAGGAATCAACCTGTCGACTTTTTCACTAGATTGCGTTTCACCGAATAGTTCCTTTATCGAAGTCTTTATTGTCAAAGGTTAAGTACGAAAATGCTTTGATCCAGGGGAATTTAAACTTGAAACAGACTCTAGCTCGCAGTTGTAAATATTTAGTTGTGTTTGTGACTGAACCTCGACTGTTTTGAGTGATATAGTACCTAAATTGCCTCTTCTTAACTATGAATACCGTTAAAAATTTTTGTTAAAGTGTAATGTGTATGTCCTATAGCTTTTGAATAAATACTTTTCCGAAGTAAATCAAACATACATATTTTTTCTACCTCCGCCTCCGTTAACCTCCGACTCCGCGGAGGCGAAGCTCTTCACCTCCGCCTCCGATAAGACGCCTCCGTTACAAGTTACAACCCTAGTTAGTACTTATGTAAGTTTGAATATTTTATGACAACAAATAAATTGGTCACTAACTGCCATCCCGATCTGTTTCTCAGGAAGTCACCAAATTAATATTAGATTGATTACTAGTTGTGAATAATAGATTTTGTGATACTTTATAGTAATTTAATATAACTTCGGGAGACATTTACATCGAGCAGGAATAGTAAAATTACCTACGTTGAAAATGGATGGAATGAAAGTTGACACTCATGATCATGAGTGTCAACTCATTATGAACATGCAATTATAATTTTTTCAAAGGCTGTTTTGTTCTCAACAGTAGATTGTCGTATTTTTTCCGATCACGGAGTATTTAAACAAGTGTGCCTATTTTAATTATTAAGAATTGCATTTTCCGTACACGTGTAAAGGCGGGTACAGATTGCTGTAATGTAACATGAACGGAGCATTAAAATTTCATTTCATCGCTGCGGCGCGCACGAACCGTGCATGCACCTACTCGCATCTGTTAAGGCCGCGTTCCTCCAAGGTTCCCGCAAAGTTTTTCAATTTTCATTCCGATTTCCAGAAAAACTACGCATTTCCTCGCAACTTTGATATGAAAAGTGACTGCCAGCTATCCATTTAACACCTTTTTATAATCAAATTAAGGATGAACGATATAAAAGCCATCTTGCCTGCGACATCTAGTGATGAGTTTTGAACTACTGTAGTTGTTTTTTTAAAATCCCCCATTAGAATGGAAATTAAAAAATACACTCACTGATTAGATGAGATGAGTCAGATGAGATATATCAAATACAAATACAAAATCTTTAATTAACTGATATACAAGTTGCTTGTGGACCCCACACTAGGTTTAACGTGTCACGTGGAGTCCTGGCCAAATTACAAGTTTACATATACTTACTTAGTTGCTAACTACGTAGGTACGATACTTTATTCTTATTTAGTAGTAAGGACGAAAATAATTACGTTTTTAAGTTTAGTAAGGAAAATGATATTAAAACTAAAAATTTAGTCTGAGTAAGACCAAAAGTTATAATATGTGTATATTACAGATAAGAGTGGTATTGTGTGTTTATACATGAGAATTGCCACGGATGCCAATGGCTTCCAGTTTCGCTAGTAGTATCAGTGGGGAGACGGTGTCATAAGGCTTCGCCAGGTCCAAGAAGACGCCTATACATACATGCTCTGCTCTTGTCCAGCTCTTCGCTAACAACTTTATCGCGGAAGCAATCGTGGAATAACTTTTTGTGATTCAATTATAATTATTATTATTAAATTTATACAATAGGCGATTTTCTGACAGCTAAAAATAGTTTTGAAAGCTGAAAACAGATGGCTTTGTATCGACGTGTATTCATATGACACAATCTGTTTTACGCCCACAAACGTACAATAATGACAATAATATTGACAATAAGTCATTATTTTGCATGTGTATGGTACTTTTGACGTTTTGTTAGGCCATTTTTCGTAACAAATTACGTTTCGTTCACCAAAATTTTTCAATATTTTCGATTTCCAGAAAAACTACACATTTCCCCGCAAAAAGAAAAGCACTTTGGTATGAAAAGTGACTGCCAGCTATCCATTAAACACCTTTTTATAATCAAATTAAGGATGCACGATATAAAAGCCAAGCCACGTCTCGCCTACGAAATCTAGTGACGATTTGGAACTGTTGAAGTGATTTTTTTTTTCAAAATCCCCCATTAGCGGATGGCGCTGCGTTCGAGTTGTAATGCTCAGTTCGCGCGCGTAGTGTGCGCAGTTCGTGCGCGCGAGGCGTCCAAACAATGGGAATTATGTTATGTTACATGATACATTGCGACGATGTGGACGGCAAATTCTTTCATTGTGTGTTGCGTTGCATGTTACATTACAGCAATCTGTACCCGCCTTTAGCCTTGGTAGAGGGCAAACACCTGAAATAATATAACCGGCCAAGTACGAGTCGGACTGTCACACGAAGGGTTCCACACCTTCTACTACTAAGTATAAAGATACAAAATGAACACGTTTCTTGGACACCCATTGATCGAGTCTATACTATTGCTATTCTCTCGTAAGGCGAAGGGCGGACCTACCCACGGTGGGCATGCCCGCACAACCCTAATTTTGTGCGTTACACTATTACATATACTAGCGTTGGCCTTTACTCAGCAGTGGGTGTAAGAGGCTAGATAGATAGATAGAGATAGCGTTAAATTAAGCTGGATATCCTTTGGAGTTGAAAAAAAACTTCAGGGTGACTGGCGCCGCGCCGCCCTTTGTGCTAAGGCGCGTTGGTTTCCCGTTACATAACTTGCCAAGCATATACAATTTCGAGGAATGTATTTCAGGGCTGGCTTGCGCTGGCCTCTTAATAGGGATTCCTGCATGCTCATCTCTACTTAACAGGCATGTGGAAATTAAAGGGAAGATCACGAAAATCTAAAATATAAATACTTAAGTGTTTCTGTGCACATCACAATATTCATAATGTCACTTTCAACTTGAACTGTCATATAGTCGTGGAGGAAGTCGGTTTTTTCTAAAGTTTACTTTTTGTTTCAAATATTACAGAATAATTTTACAGGACCCCAAACTTACTATTTACTTTCTGTCTGGCTTTACTGTCTTGACTACGCAAACAAGAGCAAATTTTCGCGACAGCATTTTTTTGAAGATGACTTATTGAACAATACCATAAAACAATAGGCCCCGGCAGGTATATAAACCCACTGGGTGCTGGGATGAGGTACAGTTTGGTCGAACCCATCGAGCCCAAGTCCAGCAGAAACAAGCCCAAGTCCAAGATGAAATTCGCCATTGCATCTGTTGTGCTCGCGGTAAGTTTCTAAACTTATAAAAAAAATGTGCCCATTCAATATATTTGAATTTTATCCTAAAGAATTTGTACATTTGTAAATTACTATGTCCCACAAGAAGTTTTACTTCAAAACTCATTTTAAATCGTTGAGAAAGAGAATTAAAGCTTTCTCGATACTCAATTTGCTGGGCCACCAAATCTCAAAATTCAGTAAAGATCTGCATGACTCTTGTCCATAAATTAGTAAAGGGAAGACCACATTGGTCTGTTTTGTCAAAGCTCCAGTTTTTAATTTTTAGGGTTCCTTACCCGAAGGGTGCCAAACGGGACCCTATTACTGAGACTTCGCTGTCCGTCCGTCCGTCCGTCTGTCTGTCACCAGGCTGTCTGTATCTCATGAACCGTGGTAGCTAGACAGTTGAAATTTTCACAGATGATGTATTTCTGTTGCTGCTATAACAACAAATACTAAAAATCAAAAGAAATGTAATATTAAGGGGGGCTCCCATACAACAAACGTGATTTTTTTTTGCTCATTTTTGCTCGATATTGATAATGGTAGCAGGTAGACGCTTAAAATGTTCAAAATATATTGAGTATATTATTTACTTAAAAAATAAATAATTAAATTAATATTTAGGGGGAGCTCCCATACAAAATGTTTTTTTTTTTGCGTTTTGGTGAATGGTACGGAACCCTTCGTGCGCGAGTCCGACTCGCACTTGGCTGGTTATTAAATACTTATGATTACTTACTTCCTAATGGTAATTCTCTATTTTCAGGTAAGCTGCCTTGTCCACGGGGCTCCTACGTCCGGTGAGTATCATTTTTAACCGACTTCACAAAAATTTTATTATTATTATTTATATAGGTATGCCCCGGTTGCGCCTAGCTAAACGGATGGACCGATTTGGAAAATTATTTTGTTTGAAATGGTTTACCTTCCAATTTGTCCCATTGATACCAGGTCACAGGTCAGGATCTGATGATGGAATCCTGGAGAAATCGAGGGAACTCTTCAAATATTATAGGCAGACAGACCCTATAGTGATTTTTGTATTATTTGTAATAAGTAACTCGTGCATTTACTGATGGTAAGCATAATATTGTGATGCGGAACTGATGATGAAGACCACCATGGCCATTAGAACTGCTCAATCAATATTAGGTACAAATACAATCTACAATGCGTGGCTGACGGGCAGGCAACGCATAGCCTAAACCGGTGGACCTAGAGCCATGAAACTTTGTACAGGGGTTCCTTAGTAGCGTAGGGTAGCACTGAGATGGGATTTGATTAAATTAATTCCCCAAGCGGGGGGGGGGGGGGGGGGTAATCGGATATGGCTCCCATTGGGAACATTGACTGGGTGGGACCATTGCCGGGAAATCCCAAATGTCGAACTGTCAAAATGTAGACGGATGCAACGTGTACAAATTCTACAAATCGTGGCAAGTAAAAGAGGTGTTTGCTAAACGATCGGTTTCAATCGGGTGGCTTTTCGGTGCAGTGCCACCGAAAAAGGCCGAGCGGAAAACTTTATTGTGAAATACTGTACCTACAGTCTATTCGTGATAAGAATGCAGTGCAATTTAAATTTAAATCTGTTAACACACACTCACAGGACAGAACACAACCTTCGCGTTCGAAAGTTTGCCTTCACTGTGAACTTGGCTTGATAATTGGAAACGATTCGATTGCATACGGGGCGTGGCTAGGCCGCCGGACAGCGATGACTTTACTGCATTCTTATCACGAATAGACTGTACATAAATTAAATAATAATATAATCTTAAACTACACTATTGTATGAACCTAGGATGCTATTTAGCTCGTAAACAGGGCCCACTTGATTTTTCCTATTAGACCTCTTGATTTCGAAAGGGTATTATTGGTTTTTAAACTACCTACCTACTAGGTACCTTCTTATGATTATTAATTTTAGATTTTGTTCGATTACTTCTATTATTACTTACTTTCTTTGTTCTAGACTGTGATGACGACCGCATCTCTGGTTACAAAGATTGGCAGAAATCTGCTCAAAACAGCGGGCAAGGCTAGTATTTATTTGTTTTAAATAAACTTGAACCTTGGCATGATAATATGTTAGAAAACAAATAAGATTATTGTGTTATAAAAAAAAAACATCTTATTGAGAAAAAAAAACATGCAGGTGCTGTAGACTATGCCTCCGGCGCAGGCAGCGGTCTCGGCGGCGGCAGCGGTCTCGGCAACGGTGTAGCGGACGGTATCGGCGGAGCTGCGGCCTCAGTCATCGGGGCCAAGGTCGCGGCCGCTAAAGACGCCTTCGCAGGAGCCGCTCAAATCGCTGGACAAGGTACAACGCAGTATACTAAAAAGCGTGACGCGTATGTTGTGTCCTGCTAGTCAAATACTTTTTAGGAACTGTCGTTCATAACGGTACCTATTCATATACTCACATATTCATGTTCTTTATTGCACAGAAACATAGAATTTACAAAAAATATTAACGCAAAGGCGAGCTGTTCAGAAGTTCCATCCATGAAATAGCTAGATTGCTTACTTATCAATAATTATCCACCTATTCTTCCCAATCCGTCTAATTTCCCCTTCGGTCTACTACTATTAGGTCAACATAAATATGCTGCTGTCATCAAAAGAGTGTATTGTATAGGGTGTCCCGAGAGTCACCGCCAGCTCGGGTCCATGCTTAGATAAGATAGAAATAGAAATTGTTTATTTTGCCTAAAAAACAATACTGAAGAAAGCGAATGCGTAGGTGTATAAGACAAAAAAGGGAACAGTCTCAGCGTTTGCTACAAGCTAGCACAGTGCTTGCTTGCAGCGCTGGTTTTCAGACAGTCCCTGACTAAAATTAGATAGATAGATCAAATACTTTAATAAGTTGCTGTAAAAATTTAGATGACATGATTTATTGAAAACACAATTATTTCCCTGATCGTAAGTATCAGGGAATAGAATGGAATATGCGTTTATTCAAACGTCACAATATTGAGAATTAAGTTATGTTTTTTTATTATTATAATAAAGCGTGCATTTCCAGGAGCCGCTGCTGTTGGTGGCATCGTGGGTACCGCCATCGCCACTAAGCTGAAGATCGATGCCGACCTCTTGAACGGAGCTGCCGGCGCCGCCCATCAACGTGAGTTTAAACAACAACCACATAGCGTCACGGCTTTCTCCATACGGGGTGGCAGAGGCACTGTGCCCACTTTCAGCCACTGATTCGATACTCCATTTTGCGCGACAGCGGGCCAGCCCATCGCCGCAGCTATGGAGTAATGAAAGTTTCCTCACGATGTTTTCTATCACCGCTAGAGGGTCCGTATAACGTACTTAATATAAAATGACTTATCTCATTGGTACATGGTCAGCACCGGGAATCGAACCTGCACCTCCTGCGTCAGAGGCAAGCATGAAACACACTAAACCACGGAGCTCTCCATGCCATTGGCATTATACGGACATTATGCGGACGTTCTAATCTAAAGGTGTCGTGAGAAACATCGCGAGGAAACCTTCATAGGTATCTTTCTCTACATAGCTGTGGCGATGGATTTTTACTACAGTTTCTGTTCCCACCTCGCCATTAGGATTAGGCAGTTTTACATTAGGATTTCTACCACTTTTTTATTAAGTATTTATTATTAAACAGAAATCATACACAGATCCACAGAAAGGGTTTGTATGTGGCTCTTTATAAATTTATATGAATATTAATTTAATGTTTTGTTGTTTAGTTGCTGGTGGTGCCAGTGGTGCCGGTGGTGCTTTTGGAGGTGCCGCTGGTGATGTCGGTGGTGCCGCTGGTGGTATTGGTGGTGCCGCTGGTGCTATCGGTGGTGCCGCTGGTGGTATTGGTGGTGCCGCTGGTGGTATTGGTGGTGCCGCTGGTGGTATTGGTGGTGCCGCTGGTGCTATCGGTGGTGCCGCTGGTGGTGTCGGTGGTGCCGCTGGTGGTATTGGTGGTGCCGCTGGTGCTATCGGTGGTGCCGCTGGTGGTGCCGCTGGTGCTCTCGGTGATGTCGGTGGTGAGACTCACGATTTTAGACAGGTTTATTGCATTAGATTACGCTCGCGGGGCAACACTTGGTGCTGACTGAAAATCAGCGCTGAAGGCTTGCATTCTGCATACCGCTGAGTCACTTGCCATTTATAATGATGACAGTGACACACCACGACCGACATTCATGTGTTCTCAACTATTGATGATATCGTGTGTGTCTAACTTTCTGTTTTTAGGGTTCCGTACCCGAAGGGTGCCAAACGGGACCCTATTACTGAGACTTCGCTGTCCGTCTGTCCGTCCGTCCGTCCGTCTGTCACCAGGCTGTATCTCATGAACCGTGGTAGCTAGACAGTTAAAATTTTCACAGATGATGTATTTCTGTTGCCGCTATAACAACAAATACTAAAAATCAAAAGAAATTTAATATTAAGGGGGGCTCCCATACAACAAACGTGATTTTTTTGCTCATTTTTGCTCGGTATTGATAATGGTAGCAGGTAGACGCTTAAAATGTTCACAATATATTGAGTATATTATTTACTTAAAAAATAAATAATTAAATTAAAATTAAATTAATATTTAGGGGGGGCTCCCATACATTTTTTTTTGCGGTTTTTTATAGATAATGGCACGGAACCCTTCGTGCGCGAGTCCGACTCGCACTTGGCCGGTTTTTTATTGATTTCTTTTGTCTAACTGTAATGTGTTCATTATCCTTGTAATAAAAGTTTCTTTCTTTCTGGAAGTGACGCCCCTCTGTAAACGTCACTCACGCGCCAAAAGATCGTTGGACGATTGTAAACCTTGTTTTCTTTTTTTTTTCAGGATCAAACTGCTGATTCTGAAATGTAGAAAACCCGGCTGAAGACGTCTGAAACCGACATTTATATGAAAATAAATCATTTATTGATTTGCCAATTTATTGCATTTTATTTTTGAAAAAAAATTGACCGAGCGAGCGAAGCGTCTCCGTTTCAGGATTGGCCAAAAATGCTTTCGTATGTTTGTTTGTTTTCCTGTTCTCCTCTACAGGGCGCATTTCTCAGTAGGTAGGTTGAACAATTATATAGATTTTTTTTGTCGAGCCAGTTTTTGGATTTTTTTCAAAATGGCGGAGTATGGGGTTTTAAAATGTAAAAAAATCGCTACAACCCAAACGGCTCGATGGATATTAACAAATGAGGTGTCGTTGGATACGTAAAGACCATGAGAGTGAAACAGACTATATAATTTTAGTAAAAAAGTCATGTATTTTAGATCGCAAAATGTAGTTTACAAAGTTATTGGTGCGGCTACTTTCATACTGCATGTACGTAACCAGGTACATTCATAAGTTTGTGTGTTAGCAGTTCAGCTTTCCCACCGACATACTCGCGAGGTCTACAGCTCACAGAGCCACTAGTTTATTGACCGAGCGAGCGAAGCGAGCCAAGCTTCCTCGTTTCAGGATTGGCCTAAATGCTTTCGCAGATCTTCATCAGCAGTTCCGCAACACAATATTATGCTTACAGTGAGTAATTAATAAAAACACAAAAACCACTATAGGTCTGCCTAGTAGAGTTCCCTCAATTTCTCCAGGATCCCATCATCCTGGTCCATAGTACCAATGGGAAGGTAAACCCTTTCAAACAAAAAAATATTTTTCCAAATCGGTCCATCCGTCTAGGCGTAATCGGGGCACATACATAAAAAAAAACATTCGGACGAATTGTAAACCTCCTCCTTTGGGAAGTCGGTTAAAAAGTCGAGAGTCGTAGTGATTGATCGTCTTTTGTTTAAAATGGTCAAGGGCGTGAACACATAATGAACTCATGCTCTGTCTACAGTCAAGGGCGTGTTGGTCTGCCGCCGCCGTTGGTATGTCGTAGTGGGTCGAGGGGTGATGGCGGATTACCCGTGTACCCACCAGTGGGCGACTCCGGTGGGTTCACGGGTCGGGACTGGTCACATTGACCAAGGCTCTTGGTCATTACTCAAACTGCCCGGTTAATTAAGTTGCCGTGACATATTTATTGATACTCGTATCAGAGCATGATACGATGCGCGCATCTCTTCCCCCCCCCCCCCCCGCAACCATCTACCGTTCCCTTTCCCAGTGGTTTGCTAGAATAAATCTCTTGTTAGAGATAAGCCCTTTGTACATTGTCTATCATATATAAGTTTTCTGTAAGTATGTCATTCTTGTGTAGTACGATAAAGGAATTACGAAATAACCGGCCAAGTGCGAGTCGGACTCGCGCACGAAGGGTTCCGTACCATTATCTATAAAAAAAACAGAAAAAAAAATTAATTGTATGGGAGCCCCCCCCCCCCCCTAAATATTAATTTAAATTAATTGTTTATTTTTTAAGTAAATAATATACTCTATATATTGTGATTATTTTAAGCGTCTACCTGCTAACATTATCAATATCGAGCAAAAATGAGCAAAAAAGTCACGTTTGTTGTATGGGAGCCCCCCTTAATATTGAATTACTTTTGTTTTTTAGTATTTGTTGTTATAGCGGCAACAGAAATACATCATTTGTGAAAATTTCAACTGTCTAGCTACTACGGTTCATGAGATACAGCCTGGTGACAGACAGACGGACGGACGGATGGACGGACAGCGAAGTCTCAGTAATAGGGTTCCGTTTGGCACCCTTCGGGTACGGAACCCTAAAAATTAAATGCCGTTAAAATTAGTTTGTCCTTCTCTGTCACTTTGAAAGTGTTTGCGAGAAAGGGACAAAGCACATTATTTTTCTTGGATTTCTTGACTTGAGTTTCACGAAACTATTTTGAAAGTTGTCAGTTAACTAATTTAATCGCGAGAATCTCATAAAAGTAAATGTAGCCCATTAATGTCCCCACCGAGGGGCACAGGCCTTTACCCGGATCCGAGTAAGATTGAGCCATACTGCGGGTTGGCGGAGGGGTTTTACGACTACTACATACTACGAAGTAGTGATAGTAGCCGGGACCTACAGCTTAACGTGCCATCCGAAACACGGAGTGTCCGATAATGTACTTGAGACAAATTAATCATCTCATTGGCACATGGTCAGCGCCGGGATTCGAACCTGCACCTCCTGCGTAAGAAGGTGAATCTCATAGGGTCATTTGTTTCAGTTGCTAAGATTTGTTCGTGAAACTCGGGGAGAGTCTGCTTATTCAACAAAATAATTGAAACAAAAAGTAAACTTTAAAAAAAACCGACTTCCACAAACCCTATTTGATTAGATTGAGTTTAATACAAACTGTAACCCCTTATCCCCCCCCTTGGGAATTAATTTTGTCAAATCCCATATCAGTGCTACCCCACGCTACTAAGGAACCCGTGTACAAAGTTTCATGGCTCTAGGTCCACCGGTTTAGGCTATGCGTTGCCTGCCCGTCAGCCACGCATTGTATTTGTACCTAGTATTGAGCAGATCTGGTGGCCATATGTGGTCTTCATCAGCAGTTCCGCATCACAATATTATGCTTACCGTGTGCATTAGCACGAGTTATTATGAAAAACACAAAAATCACTATATTTGAAGACCGCCTATAATATTTGAAGAGTTCCCTCGATTTCTCCAGGATCCCATCATCAGATCCTGACCTGGTGTCAATGGGACCAATGGGAAGGTAAACCCTTTCAAACAAAAAAATAATTTTCCAAATCGGTTTATCCGTTTAGGCGCTATCGGGGCACATACATAAAAAAAAAACCGGACGAATTGTAAACCTCCTCCTTTGGGAAGTCGGTTAATAATACGGGAAAAAGCATGACGTAGTTATTTATCAGGGACTATTCAATAAAAACTTCTTTTTTTTTTACAAAATATCAACTATTTATTTAGTTTGGTTTCAATTCAACATTGTATTCCTTACAATTATTTATCACGTTGTGCGTACAATACACTAA
The DNA here is from genome assembly GCA_963457715.1 of Argyresthia albistria. NCBI lineage: Eukaryota > Metazoa > Arthropoda > Insecta > Lepidoptera > Argyresthiidae > Argyresthia > Argyresthia albistria. The sequence goes on from OY735282.1 coordinate 3,457,929, forward strand.
CCTACATTAATATAGCTCGTCTCCATCTCTGACATCAATCTGAAGCCATCTTTACATTTTGAAGCTTGTAAATATTTTTTAACTGATTTCAACAAACTGAATCACAACTTTGACAGTTGTCATTTCAAAATCAAACTCGACGCTATACCTGTCAGAGACAGAGAGAAGAGTTATTGGGGCTCGATTCCGCCGCCACTGAGCAGTCATTTCGTCAACGGGATTGAGACCCTACTTGCGATAACTATTAGGTTAGTTAAACCAACGAGACATGGCTTTATGGAACCAGTGGGGGCGGGGGGGGTTTGAAGTAAGTAAGTACTTCTGACAACGAAGAATAGGCTAGGTAATCCAATAAATCTAGGAACTCGTCTTAAGTTGAAGCATTATGTACAAAATGGCTTGACATTCTCAGAATTGTATATTTCCAGCAGGTATATTTTATACAGTCAATTTTGTGCAAAAAAGACAGCATTTGATGGCACTTTTACATGACGTCATTCTGTTGCTATTTCATGGAACTCAGGAACAAAAGTTCCGTTTTGACAGTTCATAAAAAGTGTCTATTTTGACTTGACAGGCCACAAGCCTATTCTGTATTGGACACGGTGGTCGTAGTATATACCACAATCCATATAAAAAATAGAAGAGTTGTCTCTAGAGCAAACTATAGCATTCCTTAATTATTATTTTTACATCTTTTGCTAAATAATTTTAGAGTGTTGGTGGAAAATATTCATTACAATTGTATTCTTAAGACACTTGGTATGCGCACATCAGGTAAAATGAGACTGTTGAAATAAAAAAAAAAACCATTGTGAAGTCTACCTAATTCTAAACAGAATGACTCATTAATTATTTTTCTGACATTTTACTGTTCCTAATAATGGGCACTATCATTTCCCAGGGGCCCGATGCTGCTCTGAGAAACGCACTTATATTGGATCGCTATCGCATCGTAAACACCCAAAATGGCGTCATTTGGTATGCTCCTAAAGAATCGCAAATAGATCGTAAATAGATTGCAAGCAAAGCGTATACGATTTGCTTGCAATCTATTACGATCTATTTGCGATTATTTAGGAGCATACCAAATGACGCCATTTTGGGTGTTTACGATGCGATAGCGATCCAATATAAGTGCGTTTCTCAGAGCAGCATCGGGCCCCAGCTCACAAACATATACATATTATAAACATCTCATTGACATTTAGCAATTATCACGTATTTCCTTCAGGATCGAAGTGTTTATTCGGGGTAACGGGTAAAACATGGATAACACCAAATTCATTTTTTTGTGTTCACAGGGGAGTGCGCATCAATTTCATAGGAGCCCATGTGAGTACACGCCAGCGTTTTCTGTCATTTTATCTTTATGTTTTTCCACATTTATCAAAGGACTTGGAAAACTTTACGGATCCTATAAGGGTTGAAATGGAATGCCCGTTTGTTATTCCTCATTTTGAGATTTTTTTAAACATTTTGATCCTAACCTATTTACTTTATTAAGTACACATTTAACAAATACACAGGTATCATTCACTATTATTCCTAGTTCATAAATAATAAAGACATTATTTACACAAGACCAATAAGATTGAGAAGTCATTGGATCCTCAGATCAGTTGCTAAGTAAAATACATATATTTAGTCAAATTAATAATATGAGAACAACTGTAGTCGTCCACTCACTCTGGGGTGTACAGTCTATTCGTGATAAGAATGCAGTGAATTTTAAATTTGATAACAAACACTCACAGGAGAGGGCACAACCTTCGCGTTCGAAAGTTTGTCTTCAACTGGTCACTGTGAACTTGGCTTGATAATTGGAAACGATTTGATTGGTTAGAGCTCGTCTAAGCTGAAATGACGCGCCCCACTCCTTGGTTTTGTAAGACAAGTAAATACGAAACCAAGGAGTGGGGCGCGTCATTTCAGCTTCGACGAGCTCTACGGGGCGTGGCTAGGCCGCCAGACAGTGATGACTTTACTGCATTCTTATCACGAATAGACTACAGTGAAATCACCGCTCGACTTATCAGTCGGTCAGCGTACAGTCAGCCGCTTACTGTAAGCCCAATGAGGCCATGCCCTTAATGGCTTGGCTACACTATCGCGATAACGCGATAACTTCCGTTGTCGCGACAAGTCTAGCCAAGTAGGTCGTCCTATCGCGACGTTCATTGTGATGGGAATCTATCCGGATAGATAGCCGTTTTGGATATTTTATTCGGAGTGTATCAGGATAAATACCAATTTGTGGATAAATACTTTTTTTTCGGGATTCAAGTCTGCAAATGTATAGAAGATATATCCTCAATGTCCTCGCAATAGGCGACACTTTAGGTTACTGACACTTTTAGTTTCTTTATGTCTCCTCCATCCATATCCACACAACACACATTGTGTGCAAAAGACTTGAATCACTAAAAAACGCATTTATCCGCATATACCTAAATCCATTTTGGATATTTATCCATTTTGGATATTTATCCATTTTGGATATTTATCCATTTTAGATATTTATCCATTTTGGATATTTATCCATTTTGGATATTTATCCATTTTAGATATTTATCCATTTTGGATATTTATCCATTTTGGATATTTATCCATTTTGGATATTTATCCATTTTGGATATTTATCCATTTTGGATATTTATCCATTTTGGATATTTATCCATTTTGGATATTTATCCATTTTGGATATTTATCCATTTTGGATATTTATCCATTTTGGATATTTATCCGCGACCCATCAGTAGGCCGCGCACTATCGTCTTCGTCAAAACGACAATTTTTATCGCGACAACGGACTAAGAATATTATCGCAATAGTGTAACGAAGCCTAATGGCATAGGTACTTTCTGAGCATTTTTTTCAAATGCTCTCAAATATCTTTCTTTATTTCTTATCTTTCTTCACTTATCTCACTAACTCATATTTTTTTGGTTAGATGTCCTGTACAGATCTGCCAACTTAACTGTAAAATGACGGGTGTCGCTAGTGGCTTTCTAGTATAGCCACATTTGGGAATTGCGTTTCAAAGATAGCGGTTTAGTTCTCAATTCTGACATTTCACAGATAATTTGGTAGGTCTGTATTCTCACCACATTCGCTACACATAGATGAAAAAATAGAAGGGGCGTCTTCAACGCCATCTGTTTGATTTAGATACAAGCTCAGTAAGACCGTTTCCAAAGGCGTGCGCACTGGGAAGGATTCTTCAGTCCCTCAGCAGCCCTCTCGCCTTGGCCGTCAGTTTGCGCACGCGGCCCCGGGACGATATCGAGAGGGGCTGCGACGGACCGCTTTCACCGGACTCTGAAACCAAACGATATCATTCATTTCATTCGGTCATCTTTACATGGCCATTAAATCGTGAGACTTTTGTGGTGTTGTGTTGCGTATGGTCGTAAATGAAACAAGAGTTGTTTTTAGAAAGTCATAGTAATTTTTCGTATCGCATTGGATATTGGAGGAAGGGCCCTGCCCCTTGATCACTAACTCAGTGATGATCTGTAAAAATTAAGAAGCTATTGGTGTCGTTCAATTATCGTGTAACCAGAGGGTATCAAAATAAGTCGGTTAATATTATTAAATCGGTATTATTTGTTCACCGATTTCAAAAATTCTTTTAATATTTGAAAGAATGGACCTTCAGGTTGGTCCCATTTTTTGAAAATCTGGAATCGGTCCAGTATTTAGGTTTCTACATAGAAAATACTGTCATCCAGGTATCCAAAATTACATATTTTTGCCTTTCTGTGGCTGGAGGACCGATTTCGTTTATTTTTTGTAATATTATGAATTGTCCTGGACTATCCCCCGGTTTCTGAAACGCTGATCAAAGGTTAAGATTAGCTAACAGAGCGATTAACTGATTTCAGCCAATCACGTGCCGCCATCAGCCAATCGTGTGCCGCCATTTTTAACAGACTTCCCAAAGGAGGAGGTTTACAATTCGTCCAGATGTTTTTTATTTTTTTATTTATGTGCCCCGATATGCCCGAGACAGATGGACCGATTTGGAAAATTATTTTTTTGTTTGAAAGGGTTTACCTTCCCATTGGTCCCATTGACACGTCAGGATCTGATGATGGGATCCTGGAGAAATCGAGGGAACTCTTCAAATATTATAGGCAGACCTATAGTGATTTTTGTGATTTTAGTACCTCTAATAACTCGTGCATTTACTTACGGTAAGCATAATATTGTGATGCGGAACTGCTGATGAAGACCACATATGGCCACCAGATCTGCTCAATACTAGGTACAAATACAATGCATGGCTGACGGGCAGGCAACGCATAGCCTAACCCGGTGGACCTAGAGCCATGAAACTTTGTACAGAGGTTCCTTAGTAGAGTGGGGTAGCACTGAGATGGGATTTGACAAATTTAAAAGGGGCAGGGGATAAGGGGTTACAGTTTGTATTAAACTCAATCTAATCAAATAGGGTTTGTGGAAGTCGGTTTTTTCTAAAGTTTACTTTTTGTTTCAATTATTAATTAAGCACCGATTAGTTAATCGTAATCTGTGATCAGCGTCTCGGAAACTGGGAGTAAGTAAAAGATCATGAATTCGGTTTTTTTTTAAGTTAAAAACTTTAAAAAAAGTAGTTAATTCGCGCCCGCCGCCCGTCGTCGCCACCGCGCAAGCGCCCCACTCTGGTCGAGATTAATTTCTAACTACTAATTTAGGGTCTATTTTTAACCGACTTCCCAAAGGAGGAGGTTTACAATTCGTCCGGATATTTGTTTTTTTTTTTTTTTTATGTATGTGCCCCGATAGCGCCTAGACGGATGGACCGATTTGGAAAATTATTTTTTTGATTGAAAGGGTTTACCTTCCCATTGGTCCCATTGACACCAGGTCAGGATCTGATGATGGGATCCTGGAGAAATCGAGGGAACTCTTCAAATATTATAGGCAGACCTAAAGTGATTTTTGTGTTTTTCATAATAACTCGTGCAAATGCACATGGTAAGCATAATATTGTGATGCGGAACTGCTGATGAAGACCACATATGGCCACCAGATCTGCTCAATACTAGGTACAAATACAATGCGTGGCTGACGGGCAGGCAACGCATAGCCTAAACCGGTGGACCTAGAGCCATGAAACTTTGTACAGGGGTTCCTTAGTAGCGTGGGTTAGCACTGATATGGGATTTGACAAAATTAATTCCCCAAGGGGGGGGGGGGATAAGGGGTTACAGTTTGTATTAAACTCAATCTAATCAAATAGGGTTTGTGGAAGTCGGTTTTTTCTAAAGTTTACTTTTTGTTTCAATTATCAATTACCGTCCCGTTGATGGTTGGCGGGCGAGCGCCGGCCGTGACCGTTGTAGTAGTTGTGGTCTGAGGTGTGCGTCACGAAATGCCGGGACGACGCGTTGATCTGAAACGCGTCATAAGAAAATCATTGTCATTTCCTAATCTTACTACACGTAGCAATAATACAGAGACCTCCTGGCTATCCAGTCAAGTATCATGCACGCATGACATTCGACACGTGCCATTTCATTTCACGGGTGCCAAAATATTTGACAGGAATCATGACCGTTTTAACCTCAGGTTTTAACATTGAGTCATGTCATGACATTAGACAAGTGCCATGACAGTCAACATGTGACTTAGCACTTGTCAAATGTCATTTGCAAATAATAAGGGTGTCCCCATTTCTCTAGTGTGTAAGATTCGCGGTCCGGTACGTTATCATTTCCTAGGTTTTGATTTTTATTGCCAAGCCATAAAGTTGAAAATTGCGGGCCATCTTTACAAATACCCACGAAATGTGTTTTTTGTACTTTTTCTTTAACGATGGTGCTCTGACTCTCACATGAAGGTTTCCTCAAGTGATAGTCCGACTCACACTTGGCCGTTTTCTAGGGTTCCGTACCCGAAGGGTGCTAAATGGGACCCTATTCGCTGTCCGTCCGTCCGTCCGTCTGTCTGTCTGTCTGTCACCAGGCTGTATCTTATGAACCGTGGTAGCTAGACAGTTGAAATTTTCACAGATGATGTATTTTTGTTGCCGCTATAACAACAATTACTAAAAAAACAAAAGAAATTTAATATTAAGGGGGCTCCCATACAAACAACGTGATTTTTTTCCGTTTTTTTATATTACTTTGCTCATCTATAATAGGCACTCATATAAGAACAATACCGCCATATTTCTATTGTATAATTTTGTATATGTGTGCTGTCGATGTGCCTAATTAAATAAATAAATAAATAAATTACGGAACCCTTCGTGCGCGAGTCCGACTCGCACTTGGCCGGTTATTTCCAGTATAAAGTGTTTTCTGTTTTTGTGCAATAAAGTATAAAGTGAGTAAAGTGGGGTTGCACGGGAGCGAGTCGAATGGCGTATACATGAGGAGGCCTATACTCGTGGGTTCCATGACAGGCTTGTACACCAGAAAAAACATAGGTTTATTTAAGACTTTAGGTCATAATCATAGTATTAGCACTAGAAATAGAAATAAGATTGCTATGCCCGCGTTCAGACTCAGTAAGGTTGCTCACTCTTTTATGGAAGTATGTGTTAGTTTTTATAATAAAATACCTAATGAAGCAACGGACCTACCAGAAAGGAGGTTCAAAAACTATGTCAAAAACTGTTTATTAAAGACAATGTTTATTACAGTGTAAAAGAATATTTAGATGTTAAACTGCTTGGTCTTTACCATCTCAGCGCACAGAAATCCAAAGAGGGGCGATGGACTGAGTCAGTACGTCTCTCTTCGGTGTATTTCCTTAGGACTTGAGAAGAAATAACATTGTTTAAGGCCCTCACATATTTTAAAAGAGGTACGGGCATAGACAAATAATTATAACTTATTGTCTATGGTACGGGGGAGTTTCTTGCCCTTCTTTGCTCCATCTCTAAGCCCACAACTTCCGAACGGGAGGTAGTATACAAAAAATATTAGTATTATATTGATATTTGACTAATTAAAATAACCGGCCAAGTGCGAGTCGGACTCGCGCACGAAGGGTTCCGTACCATTATCTATAAAAAACCGCAAAAAAAAAATGTTGTATGGGAGCCCCCCCTACATATTAATAGGGTCCCGTTTGGCACCCGTCGGGTATGGAACCCTTAAAATGAACTTTGAACTTTGGCTGATGATGTGGTGATGCTGACGAGGTGTGTACCTGCGCGCGCCGGCGCTCCAGCAGCGCGGGGTCCTGCTGGCGCAGGCGCTTGCTGATGGCGGCCACGGAGTCCTCCTCGCTGTCCTCGTTGTAGCGGCGCGGCGAGCGGCGCGCGCGCAGCCGTACGCGCGCCTGGGCGGGACGCAGTGGTGGAGAGGTGAGTCAGATGAGATGCAATACAATTAAACTTTATCCATGCTTAGAAGCAACTTGACAGCTAACCAAAAACTTCATAAAATCACGTCACCATGGATATTATTATTACCACAGGGACATCCCATACAAATTAGAATTAATAACCCTTCGTAAAAAAGAGATGGCGTGAGGAGTAAAATTTGTACTTTAAACGCCATGGTATCAGTTAACATACTTCTAGGTGGCGCTAATCTTAGAATAAATCCTATATATCTTAGCACCATCTCGTGGTATTTGCAATTTTTCGATGGTGCTGCACCAAGCGATAATGGCCTCGAACTAAAGATGCTTCCGTAGCAACTCAGTTTACGCCGGTGTCATATTTTGTTCTAGGTGGTCTATCTGTATTAGTATAATATTATAGTATCTGTGGTACTATCGAGATGATCTGATGATGGAGTGCGAAGCTCGAAGGTGTGAGCTGGAACCCTGGGATGCTTACTAGTTAACCCATCGAGTTTAGACTCATTAGATTCGTTGTGATGAGCCCTGTTAATTTCACCTGATGATGAGACCTGGTGATGAATCTGGAAGACTGGTTTTATGCTAAAGTTATTCTTTGGTACTAATCTATAGTAATTGTGTTCTGTGGATGTCACCGTCTGAGCGCGACTGAGAGAAGTTAACTCACTTCCAGTTTGAGCAGAAAGATTTGAGTTTAGAACTTGTATGAAATAATGAATAGTTGTTAGCTTTATTTACCCGGTAGGTTGTTAATAAAACGTCAGATGCTCGTATACTCATTTGCAAGCTCGTGCCCCTCGGTGGGGACATTAATGGTCTACATTCATTATTTGACTACCTTCTTCCGATGGTGCGTCGGTCGCGCGTTGGAAGGCCCGGCACCGCCGTGTTCACCATTCTCCTGGCGTTGCCTGAAATATAACACGCATTTAGTATCCTGGGTCAAACGAATATACGTTAGTTGAAGTACTAAGCCCTATACAGGGTGTAACAGAAAGGGATATACAAGCCGAAAGAGGGTTGTTAGGGACATCATTCTGAACAACTTTCACTATGGGACCGACTTGATCAGAGCAACTTTATTTTTATTAACTCAGTACATTTCGGGCCTAGCCCTCAGCTAATCTGTATGGTGGAGTAAAAAATAAAGTTGCTCTGAAAACCCTCTTTCGGCTTGTACACCCCTTTCAGTTACACCTTGTATATATAAGTTACTCTATGGTACTAAATAAATAAATAAGTTAGTTGAAGTTGTTTTAAACAAAAATGGTCGATAAAAATGGTCATTAACAGGATTGTGAAATTTCGACAGTTATCTAGGTGGTGGTACCGTATGACAGTGAGCGTATCGTATGACAGTGAGCGTACGGAATGACAGTGAGCGTACCTTATGACCGTGAGAGTACCGTATGACCGTGAGCGTACCATATGAAAGAGAGCGTACCGTATGACAGTGAGCGTACCGTATGACAGTGAGCGGCGCGTCGTCGTCGCTCGAGTAGCGCGGCCGGTACGAGTGGTCCGACTCGTACCGCCTCGCCTCCGCGGCCGGCGCCTCTTCGTTGGATGATGACGACGTCTGCGTCGAGCCGTCGAGCAGTACGCTCTCGCGGGTGCTGCAACAAACGCCCGGTTTGGTATAAAGATACTTTACTTACTCAATCTTACCCAGTATCCGGGTTAAGGCCTGTGGCCCTCGGCGGGGACATTAATCGGCTAAATTTACTTTACTTACTTACTTAATACTTTTTCACTTCTCATGCTCGTAAAGTTGGTCTTTATGTTGGGTATATAAAGTCACATTTTATGCACTCGTGATTCATTGTTGACATGTTTAAACTGTGTAATTTTATTCTATGGGCTTTTATGCCTGCAATAAACGATTAATAATGATAATAAAGTAAAATCTTCGTCTAAATCTCAGACTCTGACAAAGGTTGTCAGGTAAACAGCCAAACACACCTATGCTAAGTGTGTGTGGCTGTTTACCTGACAACCTTTGTCACGTATTAAAAAAAAGTATATTGGCGGGAAGTCCTTATTTTTTCTTTGCGTTGCATTTTGCAATATTGCTGTTTAATTTCCTCACAATCGAAGTGAAAAGCAGTGTTTAACTCGTACATAACTTATTTGATTTGATTAAAAAAATAAAAAAAAAAAAAAAAAATGATAAAACCCATTTTATGTACACTTAACAATGGAAAAAACATGTACAAAAATAATGATTTTCCTTTGCTAAGGTAAGGTGGTGCCGCGGCGGGTTTCTGGTAAAGGTCCTCCCTTTGTTTATCAATTAGTTAGACTACAGTAATTAATTTAATTACATAATAAAATGCGCTCTATCCAATAGATACATTACGGACTAATCCATATAAACGAAAGAATAGTTTGTCCCCACCGAGGGGCACAGGCCTTTACCCGGATACGAGTAACATTGAGCCATACTCCACCACACAGAGAAGCCATACTCGGACGAAAGAGGCAACCTATATGATTTCTACTATATTCAATGCTAACCGTGTCTTATGCGTGTGCCGCTTGTGTTCTCTCCGCGGCTTGTAGGAGGCGCCACTGCTGCCTGAGCTGGGAGCGCGCCGGCGCTTGCGCAGCGCCCGATCGCTGCCCGAGCTCTGAAACAACACGGACTAATAAATGTTGCAGCAATGTGAATTACCGTGAAATAAAGAATATGATGATTGATGACGATCTACAGGTTGCAACAGAAAGGTGTATTCATATTTTAGGGGGTTGTTACAAATCAGCTGACTGCCCGGGCCAAAACGTATGGAGCAATGAAAAATAAAGTTGCTCTGATCAAATCGGATTCATAGTGAAAGTTGCTCAGAATGATGTCCCTAACAACCCCCTACAATATGACTACACCCTTCTGTTACAACCTGTAGAAGATAGGGACCCGTTTGGCACCCTTCGGGTACGGAACCCCAACAGAATGACCTCACCTCCTTCGCGGCGTGTCTCCTGGGGCTGCAGTGTTCGTATGTCAGAGCCACTTCATCCACCAGCAACTCTTCCTCCAGAACCTCGATGTTGGAGTGCTCGCTCGCGGACGACGGGCTCGGCGCCCGCGCGGGCTTGCCGTTGCGCAGCGGCAGGTGGTCTTCTGGGCATTATAATATAATATACTGTGTTTCTAGGGCAGGCGAAAAAACGTACAATGACCTAAAGTATTATGTTAGCGTCGAAAGAAAACGATACGTATCGCCCTCTATGCACTTCTGTATCGTTTCCGCGTTGTGCTGCGTTTCGTGGTACGGGGTGGGGTGAGCGACGCTAACAGTCAGAGATAATAAACATGTTCAAAATTGGTTCTAGTTTTCGAGTGCGAGCTTTTAGTTGCTCAGGTCCAAAACCATGTATATGTCGGATTGCGACTGGTAGCGCCACCTCTTGACGGTTAATCTTATCATCAGTAGCTTGAATCGACTATGAATCAGACGTTGTGTTATGTTTACATGACATATCAACAGATGGCACGAGCCGTCGGTAAAGCAGTTCTTTCAAAATGGCTGACTCTAGTCAGTATGTTTGACATGTCATGTCGGTAAATCAGTGCTGTTTCTAAATAGTTTCTTTATGTTGTCACGCAAATGGCATAGACTCATGTAGACCGATGTTTGTTCAGAAATTGTGAAGTTCGTAACGAATGTTATAGTTCGATGTACGTTTGTGTTCGCGTTCAAATTCATTGGGAAACGTCTAGTCTAGTCTAGGCTAGGGCGTGGTCTTTGCGGAGCTGGCAATATTATTGTGTGGTACGATTGGTACACATGTAAGGCTTGACCAATCAGAGGCTTTGGTGAATAGAACCTCGTGTTTATGAAAGCGCGGGTTTTGGAGAATGAACATGGCGGGACAAGATGCCCGGCAGGCACTTTTCGTTGGGATCTCATGGAAGTGACAACTTGGGCCAGCTCTGCACTGAACTCGCCACGTTTCCTAATCGAGATAAGTAACATCCATTGTGTCGTGCTATGATAACCAGTGTTAAATCGGAGCTATACGTTACTGTAACCAAAGACTAGCAAAAGTGATTATAAAATGTGAATGGATCGAATATGTGTTCACTCATTGCTTGATTTCCCACTAGAAACGCCCACAAGTATCTGATTGTCATTAGGAGCCGTGCTCTATTCTACCCGTTCCCCGTCATCAGAACTGGGATTGGATCAAGCATTGAGATGTTAAAAAGTGAAAATTACTGCAATAAACAATGGTCATAACTGTTTGAAATTTAAATTGTGATTACGCGCCCTCATACAAGCGCTAATGCAACGGGTTCGCGGCAACGATCGGAATTGTTACCCATACCTAAGATCAATGACATCGAGTGAAGATAATTCATGTTAGTCATGATGCGCGACTGCAAATTTGTTCACCATCAATAACCCTGTAAAAGTTGGTCAAATCAATGTTATCTTGGGGAGGCGTTGTAAAATGCATCTGGCTGTTGTACCCTGACATCGCGTGTAAAGAATTCGAGGAATGTCTAATGACGAAATAGTGACTGATTGAAAACAATAATGCAACCCTCATAAAAATGAACAATGGAAAAATCCCACGACGATGTAACCAAAATACCAGGCAACAGTTGAAACAAGGCTCGATTTCACCATTACGTCAAAGGCTGATGACAGCATCAACTGTGAGTGAAAAATAAATGGAGATTCCAACCCAATATGGATTTCCGATGAAACTTCAATTAAATCAAATGGATGTTGGAACAAACAATAACAGGCGAGTATATTGTTCCATTCTTACGCATTACTCGTTAGTTTAACACGTTTCTTGCACTGATTATGTTGCAAAACATATCATACTAGGCCAGACTATTACCAGGCCTCCGTCACTGAATGTACTCGCGCGCTATAATTACCTACCGCCCGCCCGAGCTCTCCGAGCGCCCGGCTATGGCCCGGCGCCCAACGTCAGTATGGTTGTCGCAAGCCAAGCGAACGCACGTTTTGAACTGTGTTCGTATCGTACGAGTATCTGCGATGTATGCCAGCCCTGTGATTAGTGTGAGATCGCGCGGTGCGAGGCGATCACAACTGTACACTTGAGCATTTAGGCACATTTTAGCATGCAGCGGTTGCTGACGCGACGGAGTAGGCTATCATAGCAGTAGGTATTGGAAATTTCCTACTGAGTGAAGTATCTGTTACGTAGTAACTATTTAGTAATCTGTGCTATTACTTTACGTTTGTGAGACTTCTCCCTACGCGCAGAAACGCGTTTTGTTTGCCTCGATTGTTGTGAAATCGTTGTCCTTAGTTAAAAGCCCATTTAACTGTGTGTAATTCTAAAAATCGCCCGCAATTTTCAAACTTATGGCTTGGCAATAAAAATCAAAACCTATGAAATTAAAACGTACCGGATCGGGAATCTCACACACAAGAGGCTGCCTCAGAGATAAGAAGCAACGAATTACGCAGTCTACCTACCTTACTACTGAACACAATTGCTATCAACTATCTTATTACCAATTCATAGTGAGACAAAACAAGTGGATAGGTATTGCCCTTTTTTTCTGTGTTTCAGACAGCTGCTTGCACCATCACAAAACTGAAAATGCAGTGACCAGATATCGTGAACTTACGATGAAGATCGGGAAGAAGCAGCCGGCCACCAGCCGCGACATGCAGCTGAATCTCGATTGTAGTGATCCTGTGAGACGTCGCGATGAGCTGTCCATTTCGTTTATCCCCGGAGGAGCGTAAGATCATGCGTGATATGGTAGAAGAGTTATTACGCGCACACATAATTAGACCGAGTTGTTCACCGTTCGTGAGCTCGGCGCTCTTAGTAATAATAAAAAATCATGATGGCACGGATCGTATGTGCGTGCATAGACTTGATGGCCGATGATGAGTTAGAAGCTAAGAACAGACGTTGGATCTCGATGAGATTAGGCAATCTGCATCAGGACTGTTTGGGAGAAAAAGTAGGTCAAAGTCAATTTGTCACCTGCAATCCGTCTTCTTGGGTTTTCTCCAGTTCAGGGCACGACGTATTAGGGAAACACACGGAACACGGGCTTTCTGGATCAGTTCAGGCACTAAATCACTTAATTCACGTGCATTTATGGGCAGGAGCGTAACACGTCAGTACTCAGTCAACTCCAAGATATTTGCGGGTGGTGGTAAAATTATATTGTGTGTAGGTAGGTGCATCCGAACGAAAGGCATAGAACTAAACGTTTAAACAAGGACCGATTAGAAAAACGCATTGTATGATAAGCAGAGGTTTGATGCATCTAAGGCATGGCTGAATAAGTTTTCCATCGGTGACTTTGTTTTGATTGATTGATTTTGTTTTGCGGAACCAAACTAAGTTGGACCCCAAGTTCAAAGGTCCATTGAGAGTGATAATGGTTTTGGATGGTGACCGTGATGTCCTGAAATCATTGAGTTGTGAGCGTACTTACAAATACGCACACGATAGGTTGCGTAGAATGCCAGAGGATCAAATACCGTTTGAGGTTTCAGATAATGAAAATGATTCAAGCGAAGAGCATGTTGGTTGATGCTGTGACGATGACGATAGAGTAATGTGTGCACAGTTCGGTTGGTCGGCTATACCAGGGACCATGGCGTAGTCGTAGCTCGTTGGAAGTCGGTATTTGCTCGCGGAGAGTAATCCGTGGGTACGCGATGGGCGCATGATTCTGGCGAAGGCCGGGTCTTCTTGAAGACTAGAGAGTCATGGTGGACTCTGTGAAGTGATCCTTGGAGGGGATGCACTGTTGCTACTTGTGATTGCGATCCTTGGAGAGGATGCGTAATACAATGTTGGGGAGCTATTGCAGCTCATAGGCCACGAATGTGACACTTGCTTGCTATCTGAATTACTGTTGTGTTGTTGTAACCATGTGATAGTTAGATCAATGGGAGAGCTAATTAGCTTTGGTTTGATGGTATTTGATACTCTGTGCAGTTGTGATTGTGACTGTAAATATTTTAACTAAATGCACTATAAGTTTTGACTTTAATCGTGTCTCTGTGTTATAATGTGACGATAATGATAATGTGGTTCTCTTTTATTTACACTGTTGTGTGGCTGTACTTGGTAACGCCGGAGCTTGTAAATGGTACACGTTGGCTGCGTATTAAGTGTAGCAGTGCCCTTTGCGAGGGGTAGTACTTACGCGGCTGAGATGGTTACCGTTGGTACGTGGTTGCTTTGTGCAGGCCGCATGTGCAGTGGTAAAAGTGATTGTGACCTAATTTAACTTTAGTATCATTGGAAACTTGTATTGTATAGCAACTTTATCGTGCTCATGATCGCTTGCGAAAAATACCTGAAGGTTGCGCGGTTATTTCTGATGTAGAGTCTGATGATCCTACCTAGTAGCGCGACGATGACGTCTGAATGACAATGACAATGACAATGACAATGTGATAACCCGATGGACTGGGTATACCGATGGACTGGTAATGTTGTCAAAACCCGATGGACTGGGTATACCGATGGACTGGTAATGTTGTCAAAACCCGATGGACTGGGTATACCGATGGACTGGTAATGTTGGCATAACCCGATGGACTGGGCATACCGATGGACTGGTATTATTGACACAGAGCCGATAGACTCACTATGTTGTCTAAACCCGATGGACTGGGTGAGGCCGAGGGACTGGCTTTGTTGACACTAAAACGTTGAACTGATCACGCCGATGAGACTGGCAATGAGTGTAGCGATGAAAAATTATTTCATCATTAAGATCATGTTGTAAAGATACAATAGCGTAAATTGTAATTGAACTGTATGTGTATGGTCGTTTTTATTTTTCATTGTTAATTGTATTGTAGAGCATGTTTATCATGTTCTTGATTTGTGAGATCCGTTAAATTGTTCTTGTGCAAGATATGCAATCCCATTTATTTGGAGTATAAGGCAGGTTGGCCGAGCAGATTATGTTCCTGATAATTTTGTCCACAGATCAAGTACACGAGGACGTGTAAAGCTCAAGATGGCCGTGTCGGATTGCGACTGGTAGCGCCACCTCTTGACGGTTAATCTTATCATCAGTAGCTTGAATCGACTATGAATCAGACGTTGTGTTATGTTTACATGACATATCAACAGATGGCACGAGCCGTCGGTAAAGCAGTTCTTTCAAAATGGCTGACTCTAGTCAGTATGTTTGACATGTCATGTCGGTAAATCAGTGCTGTTTCTAAATAGTTTCTTTATGTTGTCACGCAAATGGCATAGACTCATGTAGACCGATGTTTGTTCAGAAATTGTGAAGTTCGTAACGAATGTTATAGTTCGATGTACGTTTGTGTTCGCGTTCAAATTCATTGGGAAACGTCTAGTCTAGTCTAGGCTAGGGCGTGGTCTTTGCGGAGCTGGCAATATTATTGTGTGGTACGATTGGTACACATGTAAGGCTTGACCAATCAGAGGCTTTGGTGAATAGAACCTCGTGTTTATGAAAGCGCGGGTTTTGGAGAATGAACATGGCGGGACAAGATGCCCGGCAGGCACTTTTCGTTGGGATCTCATGGAAGTGACAACTTGGGCCAGCTCTGCACTGAACTCGCCACGTTTCCTAATCGAGATAAGTAACATCCATTGTGTCGTGCTATGATAACCAGTGTTAAATCGGAGCTATACGTTACTGTAACCAAAGACTAGCAAAAGTGATTATAAAATGTGAATGGATCGAATATGTGTTCACTCATTGCTTGATTTCCCACTAGAAACGCCCACAAGTATCTGATTGTCATTAGGAGCCGTGCTCTATTCTACCCGTTCCCCGTCATATATATATATGTAATTAAACATCTTTCAGATATCAGCAAACAATTTTATTGTAAATAACATACATAAATATAATAAATTTTTTTTTTAATTATAATTTGATTTATTCCCTACATTCATACGACTGATAATTGAACCTCACCAAAAATGGTTGGGGATCACTGTGGTAGGCACAAAAGTCAATGTCCGTGTTTTCGCCTGCCCTAGGAACACAGTATACATACTAACAACAATGGACCAATTTAGAGGACCGACCGCCTTCGGACTTTCTTGCGTGACACGATTTTGTTTTTCAAATTTTGCAGCTAAACTTTTCACAACACAAAAGGCCCGTTTTGACAGTTCACGCCCATGAAGTTTTAACCCCTAATGCGTAGGCAATAAAAGCCAACTGTTGCGTACAAGTTGCGCCTGGGAAAACCGCTTCTGTTAACTACGCGTTAGGGGTTAAAACTTCATGCGTGAACTGTCAAAACGGGCCTTTTATTTTGTGACTGGTGTAGATGGAGCTACTCCAGCTAGTTCCAATAGTAGAATTAATCGGATTTTCTTTCACAGTATAGGCCAGTTGGTTTGATGACAATGAGCGCCATCTCTGATTTTTCGTCGATATTACTATGAATTATGATACGATACTGATACGCGATGATAATATATGATGCTGATGATGATAAATTAGTGATAAAGTATGATCATGGTTATGATGATAATAAAAGATAATGATAGATGACGCTGGAATAATTAGGGTTGATAATGAGTAAGAGCTAAGACAAAAACAGAAAGGCAAAGACAGCCTTTAGTAATAATTGAAACAAAAAGTAAACTTTAGAAAAAACCGACTTCCACAAACCCTATTTGATTAGATCGAGTTTAATACAAACTGTAACCCCTTATCCCCCCCCCTTGGGGAATTAATTTTGTCAAATCCCATATCAGTGCTACCCCACGCTACTAAGGAACCCCTGTACAAAGTTTCATGGCTCTAGGTGCACCGGTTTAGGCTATACGTTGCCTGCCCGTCACCCATGCATTGTATTTGTACCTAGTATTGAGCAGATCTGGTGGCCATATGTGGTCTTCATCAGCAGTTCCGCATCACAATATTATGCTTACCATGTGCATTTGCACGAGTTATTATGAAAAACACAAAAATCACTATAGGTCTGCCTATAATATTTGAAGAGTTCCCTCGATTTCTCCAGGATCCCATCATCAGATCCTGACCTGGTGTCAATGGGACCAATGGGAAGGTAAACCCTTTCAAACAAAAAAATAATTTTCCAAATCGGTCCATCCGTTTAGGCGCTATCAGGGTGTAGACATAAAAAAAAAAAAAAAAACATACGGACGAATTGTAAACCTCCTCCTTTGGGAAGTCGGTTAAAAAGCAAATTGCTCGGAATGACCAGTATTATTGCTGTATGTTTTTTTCACTAGCTTGTTTATCACGAGTGTGTCAGCGTGACTTTGCTTTCCCATAAACGTAATTTCGTAATTTCTTTTTTGTACTCACATGATATATGAAATTATGACAAACAGATATATTATAGAAAAATCGTATACAAAGGCGAGCTTATCTATAATAAGAGATTTCATCCATAAAAGTTATTTTATTAATTTTGCTCGATAGAAAAGTCTCCTGAAGTTGCCAGAAAATCTGTCTGTCACAATGTTTTATTTTACAATTTCGCACCGCATCTGAATTTGTGTTTTCTGGTTATTTGTCTAATCATTATAAAAATGGCACAGTATGTTCCTCAGTTAGACTTGCTTAGCTTGGCTTTAACCTTTTTTTATTTAATTTCCGCTAAAAATAAGTTAGCCCCTTCAGTCGAGAGATTGTCATTCTCCTGGCCGAAAAGGAAAAAAAAATTGTAAGTTCTCATCCCCTTGCAATAGACATTAATTGACGTCTTGGTAGTCACTTTCAAAGTCAAGCACTGTTTAGTGCTTCTGTGAGCCATAGGGTTAAGGATGAAATTCTAAGTTCTGATTGCCTAGGGCCCGCCCTTAAACACGATTCCGTATGCTTATGTAAACTTCCATCCGTCATGCATGACGTATCGTGATTTTTGAAGAATGGTCAATGACGGAAGCCTTGTGAATGAGCCGTAAGTAATCTACCTTCGTCATCATCATCATCGTCGTCATCGCCGTCGCCCACGGCCAAGCGGGTGAAGTGGTGGCTCGAGCTGGTGCTGGGCTCGGGTTCGGGCGCGGCGACGTTTTTACTCTTCTTGCCGATGCCTTTGCCTGAAAATATAATGTTAAATATACAAAAGAGGGAATAAGTGCTCAATGGCGCCATCTCGTGGTCGTGACATATCATGAAATTATTATATTTTTAAGGGTTTAATACAGGGTGTAACAGAAATTTGCCCGTACATTTAATTGCGATATTGAATGAATTGCGTCTTTGAACTAGGCTAGCAACCACATCGACCATTTGTCGGTACCACAACGCAACTGCAAAAATTAAAACAAAAAGTAAAACTAAAAAAAAAAACCGACTTCCACAAACCCTATTTGATTCTGTAACCCCATAAACAATAACCTCGTCAAATCCCATGTCACTGCTACCCCACGCTACTAAGTAACCTCTGTACAAAGTTTCATGGCTCTAGGTCCACCGGTTTAGGCTATGCGTCGCCTGCCCGTCAGCCACGCATTGTATTTGTACCTAGTATTGAGCAGTTCTGGTGGCCATGTGTGGTCTTCATCATCAGTCCCGCATCACAATATTATGCTTACCATGAGTAAATGCACGAGTTATTATGAAAAACACAAAGATCACTATAGGTCTGCCTATTTGAAGAGTTCCCTCGATTTCTCCCACCATCAGATGTCCTGACCTGGTGTCAATGCGACCATTTGGACCATTTATTTATTTATTGTACAAAAATCCACAGCCGTACATAAAAGTTAAACAAGAATATAGATTAAATAACTAGGCCAATTAGGGATTTCACTATGTAAATAGTCAAATAAGGACAGGTGAGAGTACATTCGAAGAGACAGGAAATTCTAAAAACAGTAATAATCTATGTGTCTAAAGGTGAGGTACAGTGTACGTACATGTACAGTAAAATGTGCAGTGTAGGCGTGTGTTTGAGAGGTTGTGAAAGGGTGTGTGTGTATGTGTGTTTATGTCAGTTGGTATATGTGTTCCTATGAATGGCGATTACAGCAAAAAAAAAAAAGATATATTCTAATCCAGTCAATAAAACTAAGTTGTATTGTGGCGATGCATGGTAAGAGTAGGTTGACTTGGCGTTAGTCCAATACAATTTCAAACAAAAAAAAAACTAGGCGCAGACATAAAAAATAAAATAAAACCGCCGAATTGTAAACCTCCTCCTTTTGGAAGTCGGTAAAAATCTGCAGCGACACTATTCACACGTAACCACTGCTAGACCACATTTTGTCGCTGCGATATGATGTAGTTCGTGTGGACCCCTTGCAGTTTTCCAGAGACTGTTATATCCAATTGACTGCACCTGCGGGGGAATGCGGCTCGCCAAACGTTTGTTGTATTCAACAAACGTTCGCATACACAACCTATGTACGATGACGGGCCGCCAGACAGTTTCGCAGCAGCTGACCAATCACAGCTCTCTTACCTCGTCCCCCGCCGCCCGTAAATTGGTGAGTTGTGTTTCAAAGGAAAATGTATCTATGAGCTCTCCACTGGATAAGTGCTCGCTGCAGTTTTCCCACTGAACGCGGCTGAGGCACTTACCTTTATGCTCCTTATGCTTGTGCAATGGCGCGTCGCTGTCCCACGAGTCACTGTCTTGCGTCACGGCGTGTCGCGTGACGCGCGCGCGAGAGCTGCTGCGCTGCGGCGAGCTGAGGCGGCCTGCGGAGCGGCGGAGATTACAATCGATTGTGGGTACGGTCACAGAATAACTAATAGTACTACGTACGGTTCACTCCCGAATAAGTCAAGTTTAGGTGCAAGAAAATATTTGTCATATGCTCGCTTCCAAATTGAAACTTATCGTATGACACGAGCGTTCATATTACATTAGACACCGCTGACACGATGCCGATCACGCAGGGTTGCGAGTCGCACTCAGTTGTTTTCGGCGTGACTGTTTTCACGCGGCCAGCCCGAGCGGCAACCATGTGACAAAGACCGACTGGCGTATAGCCGGCCGTAGATACCTACTCAGCGAAGTGAAACCCCCCTGCTAGTATCGAGATAAAGTAAAGTACTCGTAAAAGAGAAACAGTAGCCCGCAGTGTAATATGGCTCAGTCTTTCTCGTATCCGGGTAAAGGCCCGTGCCAGCAGTGAGTGAATGGGAGCCTATACCGAGCAGTGGGTGAATATGGGCCGAGTCTATACCCATCAGTGGCTCAATGTACCCAACAGTGGATCGATATACCCAGATGCGGGCTGACTGTCTAGACGGACCGTCATCGTGTGTACCTATACCGTCATCAGCCTAGCTGTACTCTGGCCGCTGAGAGAATGCGATCCTGACACTCACTCCCACAAGTGAGATAGAGTGAAAAGTAGCGCGGGACAGACAGAGACATATGCATGTGGCAGGATCGCATTCTCTCAGCGGCCAGAATATAGCAGTGGGTGACTGTGTGCTGAGCCTATAATCAGCAGTGGGTGACTGTGTGCTGAGCCTATACCCATTAGTGGGCGATATGTCCAGCAGTGGGTGAATACAGGGTAACTGCGGGGTCATGTATCAACAAAGTAAACTTAGATTTGCCTATTGATCAGGAATGCAATGCTGTAGATGAGAGCTCGATAAGTCATCATTTATTTATATAAAAAAATATTTAAGTCCTAGTTAAGGTCATGGTCAGTTGGTCACACATTTACATACAGGCACATACATACATTTGTTTCTGGCCCCACACTAGGATACCCTGTGTCGTGGGAACCAGAAAAAGCGACATCACAAACATTGTTGTGGCCTTTGGTTTTGACACTTCTTACTCCACTGATTAGTTTATTTGAAATAGGTTGTAATCTGGATAATTAATTTGTTAAATTACTAACGCATTGTTGTAATTATTTAAATACTATCGTAATAGCTGACACCGCAATCCTTTACCGAGTATGAAACAATAAGTTAGTGTCACGACCCCAAAGGTCAACCTGCATAGTGTATATGATACTCGTGGTGTACTCACGCGGTAGTCTGACGCGGCGCGTGCGCCGGGGCCGGTCGGGCGGCACGCGCGACCACAGCGCCGCGAACAGCGCTGACAGACGCACCGTCATCGAGTATATCTGAGGGGAAACACGATTGTTAGTCTACGACCGACGTTTACCGCCCTATTAATAAAAAAATGTACGGATACGGATAACGGAACCAAACGATGGGGGGGGGTACGTTTGAGGCGTCTGTCGGTCGTTCTTTTCTGTATGTCTGTCCGTGGCACACTAGAGGTGTAACGAGTTGACGGATTTTGTTGCGGTTTTCTGTAAATGGCAGACTTGCCTGCGATGGTTCATAGATATGTTTTTGTGTAAAGTTATCTGCTTAGCTAGGAATGGCGGCCAAACCGGCGGACGGATTCCAATGCGATTTTCTGTTAATGATAGAAGACGATATTTTTTGTTAAAATCGGTTCAGATTTTCTAAAGTTATATGCTTAACAAGGTATAGCGGTCAAACGGGTCGACGGATTTAGATGCGGTTTTCTGTAAATTGTGTTAAACTTCCTTGTGATGGTTGGTGGTTTATAATAATGTGTCGGGGGTACTTTTAATTAGTTTTTTTTTTACATTTATTTAACACACTCTTTCCTATATACGGTGGCAATGGCACAGACTATCAGGTGACTATTACAATGTGCATAGACTTACCCCTGAATCCTACAGGATAGTGAGCCGTGCAACAGACAAATAACACACATACACACACAGTCCAAACATGGGGTGAAGTATTTTGCATGGATTACAAAAGCAGTGGTTAAATATTGATAAAAAATAACATTCAAAATTGGCACATGGGTACAATAATAATTAATTGTGCCTCTGCCACCTCGTATAGGAATCGCTGTGACGCAATTAATGTGAATAACTAAAATTAATAACTCCCGACACAAAAAATAACTATAAGAACCATGTCAATTGTATTAGCTTTCAAACAGAAAAAAACGCATCAAAATAGGTCCATTCGTTTAGAAGCTCTGACGTCACATACAGACACACAGATATACACGTTAAGCATTAACACAAACACAATTACATGCATTGCCTATTATGGATGAGGTATTGGGGGTGTCCCAGAAATAATGGACCATTCCCATATACAAAGGCGGGCATATCTCGAATAAGAGGTATCTTACAGAAACTCTAGGATGGTCAGGATTATTTAACAACAGGTAGACATACATACATACCAGTCAAAATCATACCCCGCCACTTTAAGCTTCACAAAACTCACCCGACTTCGCTTGTTCGTGTTGTACTGTCGGCTATTGCTGAATATCAGCCGGACGTCCGCCGCTAACTCGTCCGGGGAACCGTACTCGCCGGCGTCGAGCTTTTTGCTGATGGTACCGAGATCCATGGGCCGCGATACAACTATGCTGTAGTCTGTGGGAGGGTTGAAGGGGGAGATGTTAACGATTTTAGGGGTCCCGTACCTCAAAGGGTGGATTGTCCTTATTGTCGTCTCGTTGTAGGTTTGTCTGTCCGTTTGTCAAAAACCTTTTTCTCTGGAACTCATGTAATATACCATGTACATAGGCGAGTTTAACTCTATCGAGAGATTTCTTCCAGCAATTCACATGGAAAGGCTAAGGTATGAGCGGGGGAAGACCTGAGGGTACAATACAACCTCTGTTTCAATATACATACTAATATAACATTAATAGCGGCACGTCTCAAGCTTCTGAGCAACTTTATCCGTGAAACCGGTTTGAAAAGAGCAACTTTTTTTTACTTCTCCATACAAATCAGCTGACCGCCCAGACCAAAACCTAAGTAGGAATAAAAGATTAAAGTTGCACTGATCAAATCGGTGTCCTAGTTCCAGTCAGGATATTGATATTAATATTGATATTGATAAAGCTTTATTAACACAATTACAACACATTATTAAATAATAGAGATATTGGGGGCTATTTGGAAGGAAAACGCACTAAACTAAAAAGGCATCTAAGCCCTCTAAACGTCATAATGACGTCATCTTAGTTGTTGATATCAACTAAGGATACGTTCGAAAACGAGTAATGCGAAAATCACCTTAGAGCGTTCGGTAACGACCCGAGTGAAACCGACGGTAACCGAACTGTTACCTGACATCTGTCAAACAGTATTTTCGAACGGCTCAGGTAGTGATTTTCACTCTGACAAGTGCGATAATTTCTCACCCTGGTTTAGCGTAGTTAAAAATTAACCTGACAGCTGTCAAACTATGCTTATCTCTTTTCATTTTCCGAGTGAATTTTTAACTAGTTCCCGAACGTAGACGAAAATGACGTCATTATGACGTTTAGAGGTCTTTTTAGTTTAGTGCATAATCCTTCTAAATCGCCCCCAGTGTTAATAAGGACCGGCTCAGCAATGCTGAACTGAGACAGGTCTCAGCTTCAGCGCTGATTTCAGCCGGCCCTCCAGAACACAGGATGTTACTGCGTGTGTCTGTCTGACCGCGCGGGTGTCTATGTGGGTGCGTGCACAGGGTGCTAACCCCATACAAATTAGAATTAGTAACCCTTCGTCAAAAAGAGATGGCGTGAGGAGTAAGATTTGTACTTTAAACTCTATGGTTTCAGTTAACATACTTCTAGGTGGCGCTAATCTTAGAATAAATCCTATGTATCTCAGCGCTATCTCGTGGTATTTGCAATTTTTCGATGGTGCTGCACCAAGTGATAAAACCCTCAAACTAAAGAAGCTTCCGTAGCATCTCAGTTTAAGCCGGTGTCATATTCTAGGTGGTCTATCTGTATTAGTATAATATAATAGTATCTGTGGTGCGTGCGGTGCGTACCCGGGCACTGGTCGGGCGGCACGGGCGCGCGGAACGGCTCCGCGTCGGCCGAGCACGTCAGCGTGCTGAGCAGCCGTGCGCAGGCGCCGTGCCAGGCGGGCCGGTGGCGGGCCGCGCGCTGCGGGGAGACAAAGGTTCAGTTGTTTTTATTTATTTATTAAGAAGCGTCCAAACAAAGCCACCACTAACCCGCACTGAGCCAGCGTGGTGGAGTATGGCTTAAGCTTACTCGTATCCAGGGAGCACTTATCCAGTGGAGAGCGCATAGATACATTTTCCTTTGAAACACAACTCACCAATTTACAGGCGGCGGGGGACGAGGTAAGAGAGCTGTGATTGGTCAGCCGCTGCGAAGCTGTCTGGCGGCCCGTCATCGTACATAGATTGCGTATGCGAACGTTTGTTGAATACAACAAACGTTTGTTGAATACAACAAACGTTTGGTGAGCCGCATTCCCTCGCAGGCGCGGTCAATTGGATATATACTGTCTGCTCGTATCCAAGTAAAGGCCCGTGCCTCTCAGTGGGGACAATATGGACTACATATCAAGAAGCGTCAATCGAATCGAATTTCCATTTGATGATATCGTCGGTGATGATGATGAGATGACCATCGGGCAAAATGAACTGCTAAGATTAAATTCATGGCTGCATTAGTAATTTTGTAGACCTACTTTGTAAGCATAAACTATTTTTAAATGAGATCAAAAAATCTGTCTATGGGAGTTCCGTTGCCTATTTTGGGGTGGAATACGGAAGATTGAAGCCCGGTTGAAGAGCTTGACAGGTGTCATGATTTTTTACAAGTGTCATGGTACTTTGACAAGTC
Source organism: Argyresthia albistria (assembly GCA_963457715.1). NCBI lineage: Eukaryota > Metazoa > Arthropoda > Insecta > Lepidoptera > Argyresthiidae > Argyresthia > Argyresthia albistria. The sequence goes on from OY735282.1 coordinate 3,482,846, forward strand.
ATGATTTCCGACAAGGCTCATAGTTTATGACAAGTGTCATGATTTGTTTAAAAAGTGCCGTCTGGTAGCCGGCCGACCCAGCTAATGCAAGTTCTTCATGTGCAATGAGGTATTATTGCCCATGTAAGAATAAATCTAAGAATGCATGTCCGAGGTAGATACCGAAAACGCCAAACGAGAATCGTCGATATTAATCCATAATAACCGGCCAAGTGCGAGTCGGACTCGCGCACGAAGGGTTCCGTGCCATTATCTATAAAAAACCGCAAAAAAATGTATGGGAGCCCCCCCTAAATATTAATTTAATTTTAATTTAATTATTTATTTTTTAAGTAAATAATATACTCAATATATTGTGAACATTTTAAGCGTCTACCTGCAACCATTATCAATATCGAGCAAAAATGAGCAAAAAAATCACGTTTGTTGTATGGGAGCCCCCCTTAATATTAAATTTCTTTTGATTTTTAGTATTTGTTGTTATAGTGGCAACAGAAATACATCATCTGTGAAAATTTCAACTGTCTAGCTACCACGGTTCATGAGATGCAGCCTGGTGACAGACGGACGGACGGACGGACGGACGGACAGACGGACAGCGAAGTCTCAGTAATAGGGTCCCGTTTGGCACCCTTCGGGTACGGAACCCTAAAAATGTACTTTTTATAATTCAATTTGAAAAGTCGCGTTTTTACTCAGTTTGTCACTTTGACTCCGACTTTACGTCACTCTGACACAGTATCCATCGACGTAAATTAGTACTTGGTCTTTGCAGTCGTCGTGTGTTTACTAACGAAGTGACGTCACGGGCGAGACATCATGGCGGCTAGCGTTTCCGCGCGACAATGCATTATCGTAAATTAATTAATGATTCAAATGCCCGGTTTCTCGTAGACCTTTTTTCCTCAAAATTGCGCGACAAATTGTCAAACTACGTTTAAATGTAGTTTCGTGTCGGCATCGACATCGCGTTCAAACGCGCAAGAATGAACTTTATCATTATGACAATACGGCAAGTCAAACACGAAGCCGATGCCGACAGCGGCTGCGCGGTAGGGCCTCGAGTCATAAGGCATTTATCGGTTTCACAAAATTGAAATAAAATTTCTACTCATTTATCAGGGCCTCAATTGTTTTTCAAATAAGTTTCCACAAAAGCAATAATACCGTATAGTGATCCCCTCACCTTCCCCGGTTTCCCGTTGTGAGTCTCCTCCTCATCAGTGGACTGGTAGTTGGCTGCTAGCTCGTGGTACTTGCCCAGGACATCAGCATCTCGCCAGTTACTGCGGAGAAGACGCCGGTGTCATGAACTTATCTGTTTCAATACCTACGCTGCGCTGGCCACGTACTTCAGTTTTAGAAGATTTATTCCCATACTTACAGATATATAATTGAAACAAAATGTAAACTTTAGAAAAAACCGACTTCCACAAACCCTATTTGATTAGATTGAGTTTAATACAAACTGTAACCCCTTATCTCCCTCCCCCCCTTAGGGACTTAATTTTGTCAAATCCCATCTCAGTGCTACCCCACGCTACTAAGGAACCTCTGTACAAAGTTTCATGACTCTAGGTCCACCGGATTAGGCTATGCGTTGCCTGCCCGTCAGCCACGCATTGTATTTGTACCTAGTATTGAGCAGTTCTGGTGGACATATGTGGTCTTCATCAGCAGTTCCGCATCACAATATTATGCTTACCATGTACATTTGCACGAGTTATTATGAAAAACACAAAAATCACTATAGGTCTGCCTATAATATTTAAAGATTTAAAGAGATTTAAAAGATTTATTGGTAATTACAGGTTTGAAGAGTTCCCTCGATATCTCCAGGATCCCATCATCAGATCCTGACCTGGTGTCAATGGGACCAATGGGAAGGTAAACCCTTTCAAACAAAAAAATAATTTTCCAAATCGGTCCATCCGTCTCGGGAACAGACAAAAAAAACATCCGGACGAATTGTAAACCTCCTCCTTTGGGAAGTCGGTTAAAAAGGTAGGAATCAATGTCATTTTACCCTCGGAGCATGGCAATTACAAGAATATAGCGGTAATGGTATACACATGTTACATAATAAAGAATAAATAATTTCGTTCGAAAAACCGGAATTTTCGGTCCTCGCTATAGCTAATGTCATGCGATTCGCGTACATAATCACGCACGGCCCAGTTACAGAAAGGTTATAAAATATACATATAAACAATAGCTTCCGTGACATGCTGATGACGGCGAGGGTTCACCTGATGATGTAGAGCAACACCTTGTTGAACAGTTCCACGTAGTTGAGACACTCACCAACATATGGCGCTTTGGCGCTACTTTGCATGTCTTCCTACATTCCTGCCCTGACATGCTGATGACGGCGAGGGTTCACCTGATGATGTAGAGCAGCAGGTCCGTGAGCATCCTCGCCTGCCGCACGATGGGCGAGTGCACCTTGTGAATAGTTCCGCGTTGCTTGCGAGGTAGCGAGCGTCGAATTGTGCCGCCGCCGCGCGACGGTAGAACTGCAGATGAATGAATTATTGTAAAAAATCGGTCAACGCATCACACATCTTGATTTTCGCTGGCTACCAATTTACTAGTATTACATACAGTGGTCTTTCTACACTCGCCAGGTTGTAGATCCTAGTCTCGATGGTGGTGGTCAGAAGGTAAAACAAGTGGCACCATCTTTCTGAAGTTTAGACACTCATCAACAGATGGCGCCACGGTGTATGCGCACAACTAGTATATCTTGATTCCCGCTGGCTACTAATATACCAGCAGTGCAGTGATATTTCCACACTCACCGTCACATGTCGACGGGGTAGGGCACGGTGAGGGCGTACGTCGGATACAAGAGACTCTTGACAGTGCAGTTCAGGCACACGTCAACAGATGGCACCACTTTGTATGTCCTCCTGCACTCACCAGGTTGTCGATCCTGGTCTTGATGGTGGCCAGGTCGACGGGGTAGGGCACGGTGAGCGCGTACGTCGGGTACAGCTGCAGGTCCACCGGGGCCACGAAGGGCTCCGCCACGGAGAGCGACATCACCTGCCGGACCAGACAGACGCTTGTTTGTGGGAACACTTGATGATGATTCAGATGACTCTTTCAGGTTGCGGGCGGTCCGGCTTTGGAACGAACTTCCTTGCACTATTAGAGACAGTCCTACCCTTTTCTCTTTCAAGAAACGTACTAGAACTACCTCTCACTTTCGTAAAAGTTATTGTAGGTATGTATATTTATCATATGTAAAGTGTATGTAGTATATCAGTATGTATAGTAGTAGTTCTTCTGTATCTAGTATGCTTTCGTTTATATTTTATTTAAACTTGTTATTGTGCACTGTCTACCCTTTCATTATATAATTTTTCTTTCACGCCTAGTTGCTGGAAGGAATCTCTTTTTAGAGATAAACTCGCCTTTGTGCATGTGTTTTCTTTTAATGTAACTGTTTAAATTATTGTGTGCAATAAAGAATTGTGAATTGAACTGATGATGAGTTTGTAAGAAATTGCAGTGCGGTTACAGGGCGTATTGTTAGGAACTCCTACTTTGATACCTTCACAAACACAATGTTGCCATAACGATTTGGAATTTGCAAAGATGACGATGTCTTCCAAGTCGTATCCGTCGACTATTTGCCGTTTATTTACGGCCCCGGAAACTAGTATTTTTAGGCCTAGTTGGGGGCATATACTATACAGCAAGGCAAAAGAGTTTCGTTCATCTGAAGTGTGTATGTGTGTGTGATCTGTGTGAGAGGGTGTTTTTTAACCGTCTTCACAAAAGGAGGAGGTTCACAATTCATCCGGATCTTTTTGAAGTAAAACTTCTTGGGGCACGGGGGTAAAATTTATTTAACCTCTCAACTGTGGGTTATTCATATATTTGCTTTTCACTTGCTACTAGCCGGGTGCTATCACGAGTGGCTAAGAAATGTAACGGAAATTGGAATCGGTGACGTCAGGGTCGGCTGAAGACTTTTAAAACCGCAACTATTTTCAATACGGTTTTTAACTAATCAGATAAGATAATAATACATTCGTACAATAAAGAATGTTAATTAGTGAGAGAAAAACCTGATGAAACGTTAACAAATAAAAATTATTTTAAGCATTCTTCCACGAGTTCTTGATTTCCGGTATGGCCAAGATGGCGCCGCCGCCGCTGGCTGGGGCAAACAAAACCAGTGACGTGACCAAAAACTACTTCGTTCAACCTCTTTGTTGGAACCGGAACTTATGTTTGACAGCTGTGCGATGCGATCCATACAGTTTGTAAGAAAAGAGTTTCATCAATGTACATACGGGTCGATATGGATTTCTAAAATGATGAACGAATCGTTTTGTGGCCGGTAACTATGGAATAGGTAAAACGCGCTGCGTAGTCGCGCAACGGGCAGCTAGTAATCGCATAAAGTCACTTAGAATCATCCAAATGTGATATTTAGTTTTCAAGCAAATTCCGATGTGATGGATGGCTGCATTAAGACTTCTTGAAAACAATAAGTAGGTACCTAGAACTGTTCTAAAGCCACTTTTTAGGGTTCCGTACCCGAAGGGTGCCAAACGGGACCCTATTACTGAGACTTCGCTGTCCGTCCGTCCGTCCGTCCGTCCGTCCGTCCGTCCGTCCGTCTGTCACCGGGTCCGCCTGCACGAACCGTAATAGCTAGAAAGCTGAAATTTTCACAGAATGTGTATATCTGTTGCCGCACCAACCACAAATACTGAAATACGAGAGATATTACAAATTGAAAGTGGTCTCGGTACAAGATACGTCTTCACAACACGCTTGAAAAGTTTATACCAAGGCCATTTTGTTTTGGTAGGTAAGCCTTCTTTTAATGAAACTAAATTTAAATGATATGGCAATGTCGTCCCCGGACTTCTACAAAGACTTTAAATATTAATTGATGAATTACGACGTCTCTATTTATTATGTAGAACTTTTAGAAAATAATTATAAAATTAATAGTTTTTAATTACTTTTGTTTTCATACAAATCTCAGAGCACAGAAATTATTTTTTTCCTTTTGGCCACTTCAAGTTTGGCTGCCAGTGATGTTTTAATTAAATACTCTTTGGTGCGTTGAAATGATGTTTTGCAGTCTGCATGACATTGACATAATGAGTGAGTGAACCTCATTGTACGGAAATTGTAGATGGGTGTCTCACGTTTTCCAGTAGGAGTAGGTTGTAGACAGTGCTGCTTACGGCGGCGTTTAGTAGGTACTAAAGGCCCTAAAAGCGCGGCAAGCTTTGAATCAATTCAAATGTTATTTTTCACCACTCCCGCACGAAAGAAGTGTCTTTCCTCTACGAAAACAGTGAGGAAAGTTAGTTTTTCCTCACTGTTTGAACAGTGAGGTAAGTAATGAT
>OY735282.1:3488426-3538078 GCA_963457715.1 Argyresthia albistria
ATCGTGAGTAGGCAGCTGCAACCTGCAAGATGCAGCGCCAAGTTGCAAGACAGATTGCATCGTGAGTAGGCAGCTGCAACCCGCCTGCAACAAGTTGCAGCGACAAGTTGCAAGACAGATTGCATCGTGAGTATAGCCCTTATAATGACAGGTTCGTGACCAAAAATTGAGTCACAATAGGTGCCGTCATCCACGATGACGCGTGACGTAGCTATTTGCATCTGTCTTTCAGCAGAGTGCCCCGATGAAAAAGAAAGATGCACATAGCTACGTCACGCGTCTTTCTGGATGGCGACATCTGTACAACTGTACAACTATTTTCTGGCTTGAACTAGGTTTTTGTTGGACAGAGAACGTGTATTTACGAACGAGCATTATATTATAAATTAATGGTGTCGTCACAGTGGGAACGCGCTCGATGCGCTTAGTCGATGCACACATTTCATTCTGAAGTACGATACAGAGTAGTTATGTGCTGTCAGTATAACGGGAGAATGTATTAAATTGTTTAAAATCTGTCTAAACATGCATCGGCCACTTTTATCATTTCTACGATCACTGCCTAAGTTTGAATGGATTTGTCAAAATATACTCGAGTTTACTGCCGTTCTGGCAGAGTAAGGGATGGAGCTATGCTTAAGTCACCTCTTTCCTTTTCTAAGCGAAATTAAGAGGTGATTGAGGCATTAGGCTTCGTGGTCTAGTGGGAGGTGCAGGTTCGAGTCCCGGTGCTGACCATGTACCAATGAGAAAAGTCATTTATCTTAAGTACGTTACACGGACACTCTAACTCTAACTAACGTAGGATGGAAAACATTGTGGGGAAACCTTCATTACTCCATAGCTGTGGTGATGGGCTAGCCCCCTGTCACGCAAAATGGAGTATTGAATCACTGGCTGAAAGTGGGCACAGTGGTGCCTCTGCCTCCCCGTACGGGAAAAGGCGTGACGCTATGTTGTGTTGTTATTTGTGTTATTGAGGCATAGCTCTGGGGCCCGATGCTGCTCTGAGAAACGCACTTATATGGGATCGCTATCGCATCGTAAACACCCAAAATGGCAATCGTATACGCTTTGCTTGCAATCTATTTACGATCTATTTGCGATTCTTTAGGAGCATACCAAATGACGCCATTTTGGGTGTTTACGATGCGATAGCGATCCAATATAAGTGCGTTTGTCAGAGCAGCATCAGGGGCCTGCTCCTCTACTAACAAGTGTATGTGCACACGACACTCGTAAATACAGGACAGTGCTATATTGCGATATATTTTTGTCTTGCGTATATTTTGTTTGTGTGCGATGAAGATATTATAAATTATATCGTGGAAATTATAAAAGTAGCCATACAATCAATACAATACGGTATTTTATTAGGTAGTCAAATAATTCTAGGAACATGTTTGAAGTGCAAGCATTATTGTGTACATAATTCTCCAAGTTAAAAACTTAAAAACCGACTTCATGACCTATTACTTGGTGCTCCCCGCTTGTTTTACAGTGTCGTCTATATACCCGAAAACGGGCCTACGAAATAAGTCCATACGTATTACATAATGCAAACGAATATGCGATCCTAACAGCCAGAATATCTCGTGGCAATGACTATAAACACCGAAAAGTCACAAAAAATCTGGATGTATAATGTCATCCAGGTAAAAACAAATTGAACTTCACAGTTCTTTCATGTAGAAACCTAACTACCGGACCGAACCCTGATTTTCAAAAAATGGGACCAAACTATCGAAATGAATATCGATATGAAAACCCCCTCCTTGTTTGAAGTCGGTTAAAAATGGCTTGACAATATCAAAATATGTTTCTACCCGTTGTATTCTAGAAAGGCAATTTTGTGTAAAAAAGACAGCGTTTATTAGTAGTTCAATTATAACGCGATATAGTTCACAGAAATTACGAACAATTTTGTCGTTTCGTCAGTTCATAATAAGTATCTATTTTGACTAACAATAAAATAGAGTATTGTTTTGATATGTACCTTGATCAAATATTGTATTTTGTTTTATTCACATAATTGTGTTTCATAATATGCATTTATCCTATCGTGGACCTTTTTGTATTTAGATACAAATGCAATACAAATGGTAACAAAAAGACGTGAAATTGTTCACATCTTTAGACATTGGTTTAAGATTGAGTGACACCCGTATGCTTAGTCGCTTCCTTCACTCAACCTAACTCAGGAGATTGTGGTCAAAAATTTAATTCAAAATTTCTTTGAGGACGCCTTGATATAAAACTTGTCAAGGAGCTGTCAAGCGACTAAGCATACTATAGTGCGTCGGATTAGAATGCACTTAAAGGGTGGCGTGCGAGTCGTTCTATGGTATTGCCAGTATTTTTACTGACAGTGTGGGCTATTCTTGAGGTGTCAAAACCACTAAACTAGAGGAACTAAAGGCACTAACTAAACTGACAACATTCAAATCCGACAGCTCTTGCGCGGTGGCCACAGGTTCCATTTTCAAATACACGATTTTAATTAGTTTAGTTCGTGTCGCCTTCGGAATCGTAGGCAATACCATAGAAAATGGCTATTTATCATAGTTTCCGCTTCTCGCCGCGCGCATTCTCATTCAAGACGCACTATAGTTCTAGTATAAACACCTATAAAGTGAGTGTTTGTCGGGTGGTCTGCTCATCTAGGTATACTAATGGTGATAATGTTTTCGAGTTGTTCTCGGTATGTATGAGCTTGTATATTGTCTGTTAGTGCGCGAGTTCGCAGTGTATAGGGATAGTTATTTGGTTACAATTAAACACTTTGTTTTGATTTCTGGTATTTTATTTACGTCCGTCAAGGAGCTTTTAAGAAAACGACTAAACATAAGGCGCTTTTAGTTGTGAGCTGCCTGCCTTATCAGAAGGGATCGGAATTGAGGTGTGAATTTACCTAAAGTTTGCAGTGAGACATAACATGGAGCTGTTACAACCACTTGAGTTAAACCGGTTTGAATTTAACCGGTTATTTTCGGGTTTTTTGTTTAACCGGTTTTTTTATAGAAATTGTTTTTTTTTTTCAAAACGTGAATAATAAAAAAGTTATGATTGTTTTTGGGAATCAGCAGCTTGAAAATGTTTGTTTAAAATTATTCGGCATTATTTGAAAACATATCAATTTATGTCTTATTTCTATAGGGATACGTTTGAATGTCCATTGGTAAAAACTTAAAATCCCTTGCCATGCCGTCCCAGTGTGCGTAGGGCATAAGGGGGCTGATCAGGCAGGCAGGTCAGGCACTAAAAGCGCCCATAGATAGGCATGTGATTATGATTCACAATATAGGTACAAGTTATTTCTTGCAGATGTCTTTTCTGTTGTATGTACAGTCATCGTAAGATATAAATGAGCACGCAAGCTATAAATAATCAGAATCCTCTAAACGGTGAAAGTGTCAAAATTATGTCAACATCTGTCTGTCTGTCTGTCCGACTGTCACGACCCTTTTTCTCAGGAACGCGTGGAGGTATCATGTTGAAATTAATATCGATTACTCAAGTCTATGGTCTCTTAGAGCTGTGAAAAAATTAAACTTCTAGGTCCACGCAATCAAAAGATATGTCATAATTTTGCTGAATTTGTATGAACTCGTGTGGAACTCGCAAGGGAATCAAAACCTATAGGGTACTTCCGGTTGGCCTAGGGTCATGAAATTTGGAATGAAGGAAGGTCTTATAGCACAAGTAAAGGGAAAAATCCGAAAACTGTAAATTTCTGTCTGTCTGTCTCACCGTCTGTTAAGAGTTTTTCTCAGAAATTCATGGAGGTATAAAGTTGAAATTAATATTGAATACTCAAGTCTGTGATCTCTTAAAGTTATGAAAAAATTAAACTTATAGGTCAATGCAATCAAAAGATACTGCATATGTCTCAATTTTGCTGAAATTGCTTGAAATTCGCAAGGGAATCAAAACCTAGAGGGTACTTCCCGTTGACCTAGAATCATGAAATTTGGCACAAAGCAAGGTCTTATAGCACAAGTAAAGGGAAAAATCTGAAAACTGCAAATTTCTGTCTTTCTAAAAAAATATTCAATTTGGTTTACATGGATGACATCACACTTTAGTTTTTTATGTGGAAACCTATTTACACGTGTTACGCTCTCCAAGTGTGATCGGAACCCTTGGTGCGCGAGTCCTACTCGCACTTGGCCGGTTATTGTCTTGTAGCTTGTATCGTGGCATGCCTCTTTCACTGTGTAGAGGATTCAGATGGTTTAGAGTTCAAGCAGTCTTATAACGCCTTCAGATTTCTACTGAATATACAGGGTGACATTTAATTAGCTGACCATATTTTGGGGAATGATAGTACCTATGATTATGAAGAACTTTCCCCATGAAACATATAGTCGCAAATGAAAAAAAATTTTCGTCCCCCGGTACATTGCCCCGATCAGCTGATTTCAAGTTACTATGGGAGACACAATTTTTTTTTGTTTGCGACCTCAACAACTCAAGTTTGAAACCTTGTTTACGCTTGACTTCAACTCAATCTCGGTAATCCACAACGTTGTCAATTTGAAGAAAAAACGAGAGTCGAGGGATTGATGTTCCCTGGGGAAAGTTGTTCATAATGATAGGTACTATCATTCCCTAATTTAAGGTCAACTAATTAAATGTCACCCTGTATTCACAACATATCAAATTATACTATACATACAGATATGTTCAACTCGTATGATACATAGGTACATATTATGATATGACAATGAACTGGGGCCTAATGCTGCTCTGAGAATTTCACTTATATTTCATTACTATTCCATTGCAAACACCCAAAATGGCGTCATTTGGTATTCTCCTAAATTATTATCCTCCTTGATTGGGTGTTTGCAATGGAATAGTAATGAAATATAAGTGAAATTCTCAGAGCAGCATTAGGGCTCACAATACATAATGATTAATGATGTACGAATGCAATTTTCCTTTCTCTACTTTTATATAATTTGGCACGATATTCTGAAGCATCGTGAGGTAACCTTCATTACCCCCTAGCTACGGCGATGGGCTAGCCCCTTGTCACGCAAATTGGAGCAATGAAAAACGGGCTAAAGCTCTGCCTGTGCCACCCCGTATGGGAAAAGGCGAGACGCTAAGGTTAAGTCAACGTGATATTCTGATCTGAAGCTGTACACTACAGTCAGCATAATTCTGCAAGGTGTAAATGAATTATCGCAAAATGAGACACTACTTTGTTTAGGACATCATTCTGAGCAACTTTAATTATGAAACCGATTTGATCAGAGCAACTTTTTTTTCACTTCTCCATACAAATCAGCTGATCCACTCAGGCCAAAGTGTACTGGGAAGTGAAAAAAAAAGTTGCTCTGATCAAATCGGTTTCATAATGAAAGTTGCTCAGAACGATGTCCCTAACAAAGCAGTTTCTCATTTTGCGTTAATTCATTTACACCTTGTATATGAGCACGCAAAAGATCTATAAAGCGAGACTATCAGATTATTTGATATTTGATTAAAGCTTTGCTGTGGAGACCATCCTGGTGGTCTATAATGTCTATTGGAGCATCACGCGTGCTCACATATATCAGGTGCTCACTGTATCTAAAGGGAACGAGAAACCTATGAAATACATATCTATAGTTTATCACATTTATAAATATTGCAAACAGGATAAATTAACGGCACGTTGTTTAATCCCTAGATAACGGCTGTGGACTTTTGTTAAATAAATTAAAAAACGTTTATCTTACTTTGACATTTCACAAGCTGTTTGTTTACCCGGGGATTAAAAAGTCACCCCTCAATGTACAAATCGGAATTTCAAGTAAATATTGCATTAAGCCCACCACTAAAGTGTATTGTTTAATAACAGTTCCTTCTTGCAAAATTATACAAAAAAATCCACTTAGCGTTGCACCAACCAACTTGTTTATAAAGCTACTATTTACATAAAGTAATGTTATTATAATTTATTATTATTTTTGTGAGGATTATTGTACACTTTGCTACGCACGCGCACTAAATTATGATATGAGCTTCAGGGTCAGTAATGAAAGTCTCGGCTTTCGGCCTCCGAGGACAATACGTATAACTAGAATATAAGTAGACTGGGTTGCGACGATTGTAAGGCTAGGCCCGTGGCTTACCATTTAGCAAGACAGCGGCTCCGTCATTGCATCTCCCGGCCTCGCACTAATACAATTTCAACTGGAGGCAACTCTCGGCTTCCTCAGGGCATGGTTCGGCCTCCAATTTACTTGTTAAATCGTTACCTAAAACTCTCTCAGCACATTAACAAACAGCGCGTCCACAAATCACGAAGACGTGAGGTCGACGTCCGCGAATTCCTGTAACGGATCTGACGTGGCATTCTGCAGCGGATCTGACGTCACGTTGTCGTTGCTCGAGTCGTGCTTGACCGCTTCGAAGGAGCTGGAGTCAGTCCTGTGTTGGCGCTGGTCGGCAGCGGACGGGTCGCTTGCGCTCTCAGTCAGTTCGATCACGGCTGACGAGTTTTTGTCCTCCTGAAAATATATACATGCAAAATATATCGTCTTCAATACGCAATTATTCTTTTACTCCTGCTACCGAGTCCCCAAACGCTGATCAAAGGTTACTATTAGCTAAGAGAGCGATTAACTAATTTCAGCCTATCACGTGCCATTTTGAATTAAGCACCGATTAGTTAATCGTGACCTGTGATCAGCGTCTCAGAAACTGGGGGTAAAGGTCGTAAAGCTGTTTCGGAGTCACTAATATGGCAGCTTGATAACTTCTGGCCTTCTTCTCGCCCCCAATTCTCGCGCTATCGATACCATCTCCATAGTCGAGATATAAGTTTCGATACCGCTTATCTCCTTCGAAAACGATCTCGATGCATACATATTTCGATAGCAAACGGGTCGAGATAGCTCGGTGGGTCGTGAGAATAGTTTTTTTTTTTGTTTTAAATGGAGATGATCTCGATAGCGCGACAATACGGGAAGCGACAGCATCAAGTAATCATAGATTGAATGATTTTAGGGAAAACTACATATTAAATAGATTTAAAACATAAATTTTATTTTATTTAAAACAGAGATTAATATGATTTTCAATAAAACAGGAAATTAAAATTCTTGTGAACAGGGCCCGATCAACAGCGCTAAAGAGCTTATTACACCTGAGCTGTTTTCGCGCACTATCGAATAAATATTGGTAAAATGCCATTAAACTTCGTTAAACTTTAGTTTATTACCAAAATCAAGTTTAAAGTGTACCGAAATAAAGTGAACCCACGTTACGGAATAGGATTTTAAAAAAAATCGCCTCCCCTATTGCCCCCCTGGCTGGTGGGCCACTAACCCGAGTAAAGGCCCGTGCTCCTCTGTGGGGACAATAATGCTTTACTCACCCTCAACTCGTTAGACTCAGATTCGTCGTTGCTCTCAATGTCCAGCTCATCGCAATCGCGGTCCGTCGGCGTGTCGTCCGCCTCGCGCTGGCGCCTCGACGGCGACAGGCTGACGACGGCCGCGCGCGACACCGTCTTGAAGACCTCGTCTAGGCTGGTTTCGGTGGACATCTTGAGGGCCTGCTCCCAACCGGATAAAGTTTGTTGGTGGATGTGCACCTGCGAAGACACCAAATAAATATGTGTACACCTTGGAAAGAAATGCTAACCATTAAATAATTGAAACGAAAAGTAAACTTAAGAAAAAACCGACTTCCAATTTGATTAGATTGAGTTTAATACAAACTGTAACCCCTTATACCCCCCCCCCCCCTTGGGGACTTAATTTTGTCAAATCCCATCTCAGTGCTACCCCACGCTACTAAGGAACCTCTGTACAAAGTTTCATGGCTCTAGGTCCAACGGTTTAGGCTATGCGTTGCCTGCCCGTCAGCCACGCATTGTAATTGTACCTAGTATTGAGCAGTTCTGGTGGCCATATGTGGTCTTCATCAGCAGATCCGCATCACAATATTATACTTACCGTGAGTAAATGCACGAGTTATTACTAAAAACACAAAAATCACTATAGGTCCGCCTATAATATTTGAAGAGTTCCCTCGATTTCTCTAGGATCCCATCATCAGATCCTGACCTGGTGGTCTAAAGTACCAATGGGAAGGGAAACCCTTTCAAACAAAAAAATATTTTTTCAAATCGGTCCATCCTTCTAAGCGCAATCGGGGCACATAATGATGTCAACATTTTTGTGTTTTCTTTAGTTACATATTTGGTTTGTCAATCAAAACATGCAGTGGTGCACTGATATGTCCTCGATATGTCAGATAATAATATGTTACCATTTTTTTTTTCAATCTTTATAGAGCTTTAGCACGCTTACGTCGACTAAATGTCGCTTTATAGGACAAATCACAAAAACAGACAGAGAAGTATAAAATTTCCTACCTATTTTTAATATAATAGCACAGAAGAGACAATAGTACTCCGTACAGAACGGCCACTCCCTTCCCCGCGCTGATTCTGATACCGCACCCCACCGCTGGCGTCAAAGGATTGGTTAGAGGATCATTAGACAGGGCTGAACGCCGGACGAGTGACGGAGCGTATACTTTAATATCACCTGCATTTTCCGCGCCACCAGCCCTAGCAAAGTTTACGCACACATTTGCACGTATAGAAACATCATTTGGTTATGTAGTAGTAATAGGTGATTATTTTACGAGCGTTCTATGGAGTGTCCGAGGTGTGCTAATTTGCATAGCATTCTGGCTTCCCCCAGCGATTGGGAATGCCAGAATGCTATTAAATGTCTAGCATGTCTTGCTAAGCTGTAGTTCATTACGGACGTTCCAAATGTGATGGAAAACTTCGTGACGAAACCTTCACTACTTCATAGCTGCGGCGATGAGCTTGCTCCCTGTCACGTAAAAGTGGGCATAGTTGTGCCTCTGCCATCCCGTATGGGAACTTTCGTGACGCTAAGTCGTTACCTGTTTCTCCGCCAAGTCGAGGAGTATCGACTTGATGTCGGCGCGCGTCTTAGCGTTCCAGTCCGTCAGTTCGGAACGCAGCGCTTCCGACGCCTGCTCTAACCTGAAAATGTATTTCTACACTTATTACACTTGTATACAGGGTTAATTAGCCGACCATATTTTGGGGAATGATAGTACCCATCATTATGAACAACTATCCCGAAGGAACATAATAAGGTCGCAAACGAAAAAAAAATTTGGGTCTCCCATAGTAACTTGAAATCAGCTGATCGGGGCAATTTTTTTTTTCATTTGCTGTTATTTTTTTTTTTGGGGAAGTTGTTCGTAATAATTCCCCAAAATATGGTGGGCTAATTAAATGTCACCCTGCTGTATAATACAGGATGTAACAGAAAGGTGTATCTTTCTCTACCTTAATATATTTAAGTTTACATTTATTTATGTATTTTATATATATATATATATTTCATTATTTTTTTAAATATTATGTATGGTTTTTATGTATTTTATTTTTTATGTTTTTATGTAATATGTACTTATTAGTAAGTAGTCTATTAATTTAATATTTATCGTTGTGCACATATGTAGGTCTATCTTTTGTTAATTAATCCTGTCCATCCTAGGTTTGCTGGAAGAGATCTCTTATTAGAGATAAGCTCGCCTTTGTACATGTTTTTTTTCATTATTAAGTGTCTGTATTCTGTTTTTGTGCAATAAAGTATAAAGTAAAGTAAAGTGTATTATAGTCATATTTTAGGGGGGGGGGCTTGTTTCGGACATCATTCTGAGCAACTTTCACTACAAAACCGATTTGATCTGAGCAACTTTAATTTTCATTTCTTTCTACAAATCAGCTGATTGTTCTGCACAAAACGTACCTATCCCCGTAAAAGTGCTCACCTGACTGCACATGTTCAGATTTACTTTGACTTTGTTACACATACCTATTATGCAGTTCATCTGTAGAATTGTTGCCGG
The DNA here is from genome assembly GCA_963457715.1 of Argyresthia albistria. Lineage (NCBI taxonomy): Eukaryota > Metazoa > Arthropoda > Insecta > Lepidoptera > Argyresthiidae > Argyresthia > Argyresthia albistria. The sequence continues at coordinate 3,498,330 of OY735282.1, forward strand.
CGACATACGCCGCTGAAAAAACAACATAAAATTAATTAAATTAACGAGCTTCGTGGTCGGACGATACGATTAATTATCGTCCGCGACATTTTACGGCGTTTACGACGGTCGTATAAAAACCCGCAAAAATAATCACGTTAGTTGTTTGGGAGCCCCCCTTAAAATATTAAAATTTTATTTTTAGTGTTTTTTGTTATAGCGGCAACAGAAATACATCATCTGTGAAAATTTCAACTGTTTAGCTACCATGATTCATGAGATACAGCCTGGTGACAGACAGACAGACAGACAGACAGACTGACAGACGGACGGACGGACAGCGAAGTCTCAGTAATAGGGTATCGTTTGGCACCCTTCGGGTACGGAACCCTAAAAATTAAGCTATTTCAGGGAATTACATTTCAATCTTCAAATCGGGTACGGAACTAAAAATATTGGAAAAAAGGGTTGACTTTGTATTTATTTTCTATCGAGAAAATTTTATCCAAACACGTTTACCATCATGAAAACCCTAGATTATATAGTCAAATTACATATACCAGAAATTGATTACGATTTGCCGAGTATTTCCTGAAATACATATGAAAAAAGCAACCCTTAATTTATTCATACCGATTAAATTAACCAAGGATAATGGAAGGCTCATGAACAGTAAGGCCCACTCACCGTGTGTGTTATCTCTCTGTTTAATCTTCTCGACGTGTGCACCTGTAGATAAGAAAAACATATTAAAATTATATTTTGAGGCATACAAAGTGCATTCGAAATATTGTTTCCATATTAGTAGGTATACGTTTGTCTGTCTGTCTGTCTGTCTGTCTGTCTGTCAGCACATTATGCCTGGCACTTTATGTCGTTAGTGTAAGCTACTCCAAAAGCAAACACAATCCTTGTTATTATTCATAATCTGAACTATGACATTTTTCTTTTCTGGTGCTCAAAGTTATTTTATGTGTCTATAGGTTTCTATAGGTTTATTTTTCTAAATACCTGAAAAAACATAATGTGTAATTAAGTACGTACTACCTAGGATTAAATAATTACACTAGGCATTTACAATGTAACTTGTTTATTGATAAATAAAGAACTTTTGAAAACAAAAACAAACATGCCTGGCACTAATGACTTCATCTGTGTTTGCTCGTATTCTGTGTGATTTGTCTTTCTCTTTTCTAGTGGGTTGTGTCTATCTTCTCTCTCTCTCTCTCTCTCTCTCTCTCTGTATGACTGCAGTTCTCTTCAAAGTCAAAGTCATTTTTTTATTGACCATAAAATCATACAGATTGCTTAGTCAACGTCAATATAATATTAATATTTTTGCCGCCCGTTCGGAAGTTGTGGGCTTAGGGATGGAGCAAAGAAGGGCAAGAAACTCCCCCGTATCTCTTTTAAAATATGTGAGGGCCTTAAAAAATATAAAATATAATATAAAATCTTTCTCCACCCTCTCCTTCTGTCTGTTTGCATGTCTGTCTGTATATCTGCGCATAAGCAGGACAGGACATCATAATCCACGTCCAACCAATCTCATTCCGACTAACGATTTTAAGGCATTTATCAGTTTCTCAAAATTGAAATAAAGTTTCTACTCATTTATCACGGCCTCAATTTTTTTTTTCAAAATACATTCCACAAATCAGGGAGTACGAGGAGTGGAGAGCGCATAGATACATTTTTCTTTGAACACACAACTCACCAATTTACGGGCGGCGGGGGAAGAGATAAGAGAGCTATGATTGGTCAGCCGCTGCGAAACTGTCTGGCGGTTGAATACAACAAACGTTTGGCGAGCCGCATTCCCCCGCAGGCGCAGTCAATTGGATATATAGTCTCTGCCACAGATGCAATAATACCGTATTACCTGCATAAGCCGCCAGCATTGGCAGGAGCGCAGAATGGCGGGCGCTCCCGCGGGCGCGCGCGGCGGCGGCCGAGCCCGCGCCGACTGACAGCGCCGCGAGCGCGATGGGAGACCGCCCAGCGCCGACTGAGCTCCACGCTGGAATGCTGAGGAAGACATCACAGCTCTTTACTCAGCGTCACAAATATCGCACCGTTCTGAAATTCTACTCTGTACAAGATTGTTCTTCTTTGGTACTTCCGATTCGATCAGAGCAACTTTATGTTTCACTTCTCCAACAAACGATCACCTTGCACGGGACGTATGGAGAAGGGAAGAATAAAGTTGCTCTGATCAAATCGGTTTCATAGTGTTCAGAATGATGATGCCTTTAAATAGCTCGGGGGTGGTCCATTATTTACGGGACACCTGTATATTGAGCGGCTGAAGGAATAATCAAGGATATGACATGTACAAAAATCTGAGATAGTCCTTTTAAGCATTATCCCGTCAGTATAGCCGCTACGGGCACATATCAATAGAAAAGTAATTTCTGTAAAAACTTACTTACCTTACCTAAATTTTATTTTTTATTAGGTTTAATGCCGTTTATTATCACTCAAGACACAGGTCACTTACGTGATAACATAGTTAAACACACATTGTAATGTCCGTCGTCCACATAATTCTAATACAGTACGAGGTGACAGCCGGAACAGTTTGGGTAGGTACCTCAAATAAGTTATCGAAGTGCTGGTATGATTAAGGTGTTTTGTTCTGTTTTTTTCATAGGTTTTGAACTTTTTCTCCATGTGGGTAGGTTGAAAATCACGGGACGTGAACGTTGCAGAAATACGGAATACCGACCTCCTATACTCACTCCCGAGCGCCACAGAGCCCTTGTAAAGCTTAGTGGTGAGTGTGTCCAGCGTGAGTAACTTCTGTTGCAGCGACTGTAGGTAGTCAGCCGCCGCCGCGAACTCAGGGTCTTTTACTCTGTGGACGGAATGAAATTCAGTATTACAGGCTGTCAATGTAAGTTGGCGTGTGGCAAAAAAAACGTACTAAGCCAGTTGTGATGACAGTTCTTAAAGCTGGTGGTGGCTAGTAGGAGGCGCCGCCACAGGAACGCCAACTTATACTAGACAGTCTGTAATTGTACAGGCACTGTAGAAAGTATGCTTAGCACTACTATAAGGTCATTTTTTTTAAAGGGGTATTAAAACACGAGTGGGTGTTTAAAAACGAGCCGTAGGCGAGGTTTTTAACAGTATCCCTCGTTATGCAACTGTTTCATAAACTACTATTTTAAGACTTATTTTGAAAAAGTTGTGCTTAATAATATAATCGATTGCCATATCATCAAAACCTCTAGGGTACTTCCCGAAGTCCTAAAAATCTGAAAGTTGGTATGCAAGCACATGTTTGCACCCATATCCCATAAAAACTCCGTAATCTACAACTTTGACCCCCTAACCTGGGGTGCAAAGTTTGTATGATAAACTGAATTTTAGGGTACTTGTAGGGTATTTTGTTGGTGTTAGTCCTACTATTGTTGTACGAAACCCTCTCAACGCGAGTCCAACTCGCACTTGGCAGCTTATTTTGTTCTACTTAATCTATCTTTACGAATAATATTATAAAATATCTGCGGCTATACCGACCTGGCGCCATTCGCCACTGGTTTGTTCTCGCCGCTGCCGTAGATGGCGCTACTGAGACCCCACAGGTTCAGCGCGCTGTTTTCACTCTTGAATACCTGAAAATTTGCATAAATATTAAATATGTTTGTTTTACAAAAGGGGCGGACAGAGATGATGGATAAGAACAGCGATCACTAACCCCACTACACAGGTTGACTGTAAATGAAAGGTTTCGGGGAACCCTATTTTTATTTCAGAGGAAAAAAACAATTGAAATGCTCAAGAGTCAGACCTACCGCTATGTAAGTCCAATTTTCTACATCAAGCATGCTATTTTATTGTTACATTTACTTTTTAAAGCATTTCATGTTATACCCTCTATCCAATATAACAGAAAACTTGACAGCTAACCAAAAACTTCATAAAATATAAAATAATATCTTTAAGTGCTGATAGCAGTGACGGCGATGACAACTCTTTTGTTAGTTCAACTGAATAAACAATTTCGATTCTTTCCGATTAGTTTGGTAACATCCCGTGTTTAAAAAGTGGATTTTATCAAGTTTTAGGTTAGCTCACAATTTGCCTGTTATATTGGATAGGGTGTAGCATGAAGTGTTTGGTATTTTGTGAGTGGCGCGCACTTACCCGGTCAAAATCTTCATCGGGCGTGTTGAGGAATATCCGGAAATCGTCGCTGTGCGTCAGTATCGGGTGCTTTGCCACGCGATCTGGGAAATATGAACGAACATTTTAAACATACATCTTGAACCGGATCGAATATTTGTCAATAGTTTTTTAGGGTCATCGTAGTAGTTCGGCTGGAGGCCGCTAGATGGAGCTGGTTAAAAGACATAAAGATGGCAGGTTTTGTTGCGAATATTACCTACATATTTCAATGCGATTTTGAATGGCGCCAGTATATATTTTGACGTTTCAAGATGGCCTGTTTCTTCTGGTGGGTGTTCTCTATGGTTATTATATGTCTAACTGAGTGACATTTAGCCACAGTTGTAGGTTGTATTGTAGTGGTCTCCAGCGTCAGCTACGGTCCGAAAGATGGCGTTACTTTGATTCTACTCACTAAGGAAAGCGTCCAATGCCAGCGCCCACACAGCATCAGCCAGCCAGCCTGGTGAGAATCTATCTATTGTCTTAATGATCGGATAGATGGCGCAAGTTGGTTCTACTCACTCAGGAAAGCGTCTAACGCTAGCGCCCGCACAGCTACGAGGCCCGGCGAGTATCTCTCCAGGTATGTGCGACATTGCACCGAGTGCAGCCAGCCATTCGGCTGTAGGAGTTCAACTACAGTACGATAGATGGCGTTAGGTGATTCTACTCACTAAGGAAAGCGTCCAACGCTAGCGCCCGCACAGCTACAAATCCGGGCGAATATCTGTCAAGCTGTTGTCGCGCCGAATGCAGCGGCGGCAGCGGCGGCGGCGCGAGCCACGGATTCGCTGCGACTAGCCGTTTGTGTAGCACCTGTCAGTAAACAGATATAATTAGTGAATAATCTATTAATTTTGGAAGGAATAAGTTGAAATGTTCAGCGCACGTCGCCATTTTGCAATATGAGAAAATATATCTTGATAGCAAGAGAGGTTGAGAGAGGGCCTAAACTCAACCCCACAATCGAAGCAAGTGCTCTATTAGCGGTGTAGTTGTTCACCCAGTGTCCGCTAGATGTCGCTAGTTTTTATAGAAACACATTTAAAGCCTCAACGAAAAATTACGAATAAGTATAATAAGTTTTTTCCCATTTCCTGCAAGGTGCTGAAATGGCCCACCTGAGCAGGGTTTTTGTGCTTTACTTCCCCTGCGCCTGACCTCCAAGTAATGCTGGAAAAAATCTCTCTCTAGAGATAAGCTCGCCTTTGCGCATTAATGTCATGTTTACCGTGCATTAAAGAATATGAAAGCAAGTTGTTTAACGTAAGCTGTAGTTGTTCACCCAGTGTCCGATAGATGACGCTAGCCCGTAATTTACGGGTACCATAATAGCCGCGTATGTTGGGTGCGTGTGGGCCTAGTAGTAGTGGGGCCACAGTACCTTGAAGTGGTTGTACCGGCGGCGCACGGGCGCCGTGTGGGGCCAGCGGGCGCACACGCAGCGCACGCGGTACGTCACGAACGTCTCGAGTGTGGAGAGCTGTTTCATTGGCGCGTCCACCTGTCGGAAGGAATGTAAAGTATTTATTTTTAATAATCGCAGACTTGAACAGTAGGGTAGGTTAGGCTTATGGCACTTATTGTATTGTATTATTGTTTTTAAATCCCATTCAAAATTTCTAATGGATATGTCGCTTATGCAATTTTACGATCTATCCCTAATAAATTAGGAGGAGTAATTGCTTTATTATTATCAATTTTAATTTTAATTGTACCTCCTTTTACTTTTAATAAAAAAAAACAATCAGTGAACAGTTTTAAAAATAGACTTGACAATTTTATAAAACAAGTGCAGTGAAATGTGAACTGATATGCACGCATCAGCTTCAAGCTGCTTGTGCATAATAATAAATAATAATAATGTTTCGTGACTGGCAGTCCTGTTTATATTATTGTTTTAACCTATGTGTCGGCGAACCAGTTATTTACATGCTGTGAAACATCAAAAAATCAAAATAAAAATAAATAAATAAAAGTTTCGCCACTTATTCTGTGGTCGGTTACGGGTAATGACCACAGTTTGCAATCAGTCACGCGCAGACGGTGACATCCGATTGGTGTGTACGTACAAATTCTGACAGAGGCATTATTTTTTTCTGGCCTCGTGACAGGGTGTAGCTGAACAAAATGAGATATTTTTAGGTTTCCATACCCGAAGGATGCCAAACGGGACCCTGTCCGTCCGTCCGTCTGTCTGTTTGAAATTTTCACAGATGATGTATTTCTGTTGCCGCTATAACAACAAATACAAAAGAAATTTAATATTAAGGGGGCTCCCATACAACTAACGTGGTTTTCTTTTTTGCGGTTTTTTATAGATACGGAACCCTTCGTGCGCGTGTCCGACTCGCACTTGGCCGGTTAATATTTTATGACTTTTGTTAAAATGTTTACAAACAAAAAAATACAAATGGGAATCTGTACTGAGAGCCCTATACCTATACCTCTGCTGAGGGATGACAAGTTGAGATGATTGAATAATAATAATGAATGATGATGATGATGTATGTAAGTTTTACCTTAACAGCAATGTCATATCCATGCTCCATAATCAACGGGGCGAGAGTGGCGTCGCTGGCCACGTCCACCAGGCTGGCCCCTCCGTCTGTGTCCTCCGGGTCATCCTTGAGATCAAGCACCGCTGAGCTCTCGCTGGCCATTGTGCTGCAAAAACAAATCAAATAAATAATATGAACCCCTGGACTGTCGCCCCGAGAGACGGCATATGCTTGCATTTGTTTTTTCTTAGGGTTTGTACTTTATTACTAAGTCATATGGTTGAAAATTGTGGGCCATTGATTTGAGGCTAGACACTTGGGTGGCATCATAAATGTTTATTTTTTTTTTGCAAACATGGGATCAGTCCTTGGACCTTAAGAAGTTGTTGTGATTCACACTCACACACACACACACACACCCTACACACAAGAAGCGTTGCCAGGCGTCCGGCTTTAGCCGGACATAGTCAGGATTTTTGATTGCCTGTCCGGCCAAAATAAGCGTCGTCCGGCCTGTCCGGCTTTTGTTAGGCTTTTTAGATTTCAAAATTCGCGCGCATCGAGACCGAATTCGCGAATGAAAGAAGCCGGCGCCGCACCATCGCCGGATTTTTACAACTGCATAATAAAATAAAAGAAACTGAACTTTTAAAGCTTGTTACTGCAAACCAAAAATATTTAGAATAATGTTTAATGTCTAATTGAAAGATAAGAAGTCTTTTTTGTTTTGATTATTTAAGAGAAGAAGTGTCGAGTTTATATTATTTAAAGAAGTTTTGTTTTGATTAATAAGAGTAGAGATTTGTTTTGGTTATTAAGAGAAGAAGTTTTGTTTTGTTTTGATTATTTACAGAATAAGTTCTGTTTTGTTTTATATATTGAGAATTTAAGACACATAATTTAGACTGATGTTGCATTTAATTTGAATTAAGGAAAGAATTATTGAGACTGATTAATAATAAAGTACTTTTAGACTAATTTGGCATTAGTTTTATTGTAAATTATCAAAAAAGCTTGGTTTTCATTAATTTTCTACATTAATACCAAAAAATCCCCTAAAATGCAAAGTGTCCGGCTTTTTTACCAAAATGTTAGGCCAAAAAAAAATTATGTTTTACACGAATATTTAAAATTGTTGAAAATGCAGGATGTCCGGCTTTTTGACCCAAATGTTAGGCCAAACTCACAGCTCTGTCCGGCTTTTCGGTATGAGGACCTGGCAACGCTACACACAAACCCTTACACACTTACGGATGATATTTCAATCCCAAAATAAGTCAGAGCCAGTGATAAATATTATTGTAAACCCTGTCAACTTAAAATAAATGTATCACTGGTTTTTAATCGTCTCGTACATGTTATAATTATGTTTTCAACACTTTTAAAATCTTTTTTTTTTTTTTATTGTTTAACTTAACTAAAAGACTTGAAACGAGGGAGCGAAGTCTTCTAATACAGGTATTTTATACTTAAAAGAAGGCTTCAGCCTACACTATGTAAATGTCTCTGTTAAACAATAAACATTTTTTTTTGTTTTTTTTGTTTTTGTGATGGAGCTAATTGCGTGTTAGGCATGCCCTCCCATTGTCGGGTTGCCTTCATCAGTCACTTTGTTGACAAAAACACCAAGTGATACATATATAGACAAGGTATTAAGTATAAAAGAGATTGATATCAATTTTTGTCTTCGGATAGGCCCAGGAGATCTCACACTCGGTCACTGCTTGTAACTCCGCAACACAACACATCCGCATATGAGCATGGGTTCTGTCTCCGTGCTATCAATCAGACTTTGGAACAAACTTCCCAGTGCTATCAGGGACAGTCCTTCGCTCAACATTTTTAAAAACACTTGAAGGAACACTATCTATCTCTACCTTAAATAGGTACCTTAGTATCTATGTGTAGATTATATTTTGTTTTTATATGTATTTTTATTAGTAAGTAGTCTATTATTTTAATATTTATCATTGTGCACTTATGTAGGTGTACCTTTTATTAAATTATCCTCTGCATCCTAGGTTTGCTGGAAGAGATCTCTTATTAGAGATAAGCTCGCCTTTGTTTGTACATGTTTTTTCCAATATTATAAATATTTGTCTGTGCAATAAAGTAAAAAAAATTAGTTTATTTGTGTACAGACCAAATTGAGTAACATCTAAGGGTCCTTGGTTACCAAAGTTTAATTATTTTCTAACACAAAACTTATTTCTTTATTTGTATCTAAACAACGGAAGAATTATAAAGTACCTATCGATTTGTTTAGACCACTTGTTCATATTCATTGCAGATTCAATACCTACCAAAACACTTTTTAGCACCTTTCTAAACCAAAGCACTAGCTTGGTGCCGCATACAAAACTGACGAACCTATAAATAATAAATAGGGGCGTACCTACCAACGTACATGGCCAAATGACATACTTACGAAGCTTCGCTTGCCGATATCAGCGCAAAAACTGCTATCTAACCGTAAATATTGAGGATGTGGTAAACAAAAGCGATCGATATTGTATCTGAGTCAGCAATAACTGCAATGCAGGTTTTATGGACGTAAGCTACTGTCGCCGGCGGCGCGCCACACCAATTAGTCTAATTTTATAAATCTGTTTTCATGCGGAACACAAACAGTTGAATTTTTATTTATTTCATTATACGCCTCTCTCATTATTTTTATTTGATGAATGAGAATGACATGAACATGACAGATAAACGCTTCGTTACCCAATATTTTAAAATAGTTGTCATGTGTCCTGCGTTGCGTGCGTGTATTGAATCGTTGTATGGTGTTGCCATTGCAAATCCTCGATTGTGTTTTGTGTCGGTCGAGTTACTCAACTCAAAAGTAACTCGTGTACAAAAAATAAACGTTTGACATATTTTTTCTCTGTTCGACATCACTATAGTGGATCCAACATAGGATAATCTCTGACAGCTGTCAGTGTCAAAACACGCCTATGAAGTATCGTATTTTTCGACGGTTAAATGTATAGAGACAATTAACATACTTTATTGGCAAATAGTGACGGCTACACTTATCGTAAAGGTACGAGTTGGATCCCGGCAGCAGGCAGCAGCAGCCGACAGCAGCAGCCGACAGCAATTATGGTTTCTATGCATTTCTATGAAATACCCTACAAACCCGGCAGCATTCAGCTCGGCAGCATGCTGCCCGACTGCAGACCAGTAGTGCCCGACAGTAGTGCTCTCTCTCTCTCCCGCTCCCGCGTCGACTGTTGCTGTCGGCAGTTGCTGTCGGCAGTCGGGTTCCAAATCATAACCTCGGCAGCATGTCGCCGCGTCATGCTGCCGGGTGCTGCTGCTGTCGGCTGCTGCTGCCTGCTGCCGGGTTCCAACTCGTACCTTAAGACAAGTTATCGATCTTGACTCGGAACATATAATAGAATTTTGAAGACATCGACAGAACAAGATAAATTATGGATGAAGATTGGGAGCGTGACGTACGATTCGACCAATCTACCCAGGAACTGATTATAAATTTACAAGACTGCTCCAGCGAGTCCGAATCAGACTTTGATGATGGTGATTTGGGCTGTGAATCGATTTAACAAGAATAAAAACCAGTTACAACATCCTTTTGTTTGATTTGCTTGAAACATTCAGAAACTTTAGTTAGAATATCGATAATTTGTATCGACACTATCCCCATGCCTAGTAGTCACAGTGACAATGACAAGCTGTCAGAGATCATCCTACGTTGGATCCACTATTCACGTATTCCACTATAGAAATGTTATGTTGTTGTCATCGTTGTCGTTGAGTTTGGTTGAGATCATAGAGTTGAGATCTTTGGTTGAGATTGAGAGAAAAAGTCTTTTCTGTTTATGCCACGAGCAAGAAAAAATATAAATATTTATTTCACCGCGATTCCCCTACAAAACCTCAATATATTCCAACCGAGAGTGTTCATAAAGCCGCCAAGATAACGTCGAAAATGCAAGGCGCGAACGCTCCTCGCGAGCCCGCGCCTAACCCGATCAGCACCACCTCCACTATACTCAGCATGAGGGAGAAGGAGAAATACATCGAAGACTTCGACTTTCCCTTCTGTGACGAGTCCAACAAGTATGAGAAAGTGGCCAAAATCGGCCAGGGCACCTTCGGCGAGGTGTTCAAAGCCCGAGCTAGAAACAGCACCAAGAAATTCGTAGCCATGAAGAAAGTGCTCATGGACAACGAAAAGGAGGGTTTTCCTATCACAGCGCTGCGAGAAATCAGAATCCTGCAACTCCTGAAACACGAGAATGTTGTCAACTTAATAGAAATATGCCGCACTAAAGCCACATTGCACAATAAGTACCGTTCAACATTCTACCTTGTGTTTGACTTCTGTGAGCATGACTTAGCCGGTTTGCTGTCTAATGTTAATGTGAAATTTAGTTTAGGAGAGATTAAAAAGGTTATGCAACAGTTGCTGAATGGACTGTACTATATTCATAGCAATAAGATCCTGCATAGAGATATGAAAGCTGCAAATGTGTTGATAACAAAGAATGGGATTCTGAAACTGGCAGACTTTGGACTGGCGAGAGCATTCAGTGTGGCAAAGTCGGGACAAGTGAACAAATATACAAACAGAGTGGTCACTCTGTGGTATAGGCCTCCAGAATTACTTTTAGGTTAGTTATTTAATATTGTTATTACAAGCCTAGCCTATGTCCCACTGCTGGGCAAACGCCTCTCTTGCCCTCTTCCACACTACCCTATCCTGAGTTGTCTACCTCATGTCTGGTAGGTTAGTAAGATATCCAAAGGAGATTCACGGTCCATACATTTTTGGGCCAAAAGTGAAAGTGCTGGCCAGAAAAAAAAAGTGTAATATTCAGATAAAAGACACACAATTAGTTAAAAAACTAGGATTTGTGTGACACAAATCCTAGTTTTTTTTTACAATGACACGTAACCTGTTCGCTGCATTGTTTTGTTTGAAATTCAATACAAAAATAACTAAATCGTGGCCACCATCCAAACCTTGTTTTTCTGGTCCAGAATAGTGTAACGAATAAAACTTAGTATGACAGGCATACTTCACTAAGTCCGGACTGAGTGTGAAGAGCTTGAAGTTTAGGAACCAACTTTGAGCTCCTCTAACTCAGTCCGGACTGCGTGAAGAGGTATACATGTCATACTAAGTGTTATTTGTTACACTATTCTGTACTAGAAAAACAAGGTTTGGTTGATGGCCGCGCGTTATTTTTTTTCTGTATAGGCTTTTATCGAATTTCAATAGCCTATAAAAACAAAACCATGGAGCAAACAGGGTTTCAGGGTTCTATCCGAATATTACTTTTTTTTCTGGCCGGCACTTTCACTTTTGGCCCAAAATGAATGATCTCTTGTTTACAGCTAAGGGACGTAGAGGGTCTGTTTACTCATGTCCGTAGAAAATATTTGGAACCCATCACCTTCCACTTTCCCATAGGTGCTAAAACATCAAAACATTCTGAATCTAATTTCTAGATTCACCATAGACTCTGACACCAAATTGTGATCTTTGAAATACACTTGATACTTTTCAAAAGAGGTTAAAAGAAGCAGAAAGTACATACATGGCATGTCTATTGACAGGTGACCGCAACTACGGCCCTCCAGTGGACATGTGGGGTGCAGGTTGCATCATGGCAGAGATGTGGACCAGATCACCAATCATGCAGGTAATGCTCAAAGTTTAACAGTTTGGGGTTGGCTGGAGACCAAAAATGCTCATAGTATTGGGGCTAACCGAAATTGTTCTAGGAGTGGGGCTAACAGGAAATGCATGTTCTAGGAGTGGGGAAAACAGGACATGCATGTTCTAGGAGTGGGGATTACAGAGATGCATTTTCTAGGAATGGGGATTACTAGAGATGCATGTTCTAGAAGTAAGAATTACTAGACATGCGTGTGGAGCGGGGATTATGAGAGATGCATGTTCTAGGAGTAGGGATTACATGAGATGCAATTTCTAGAAGTAGGGATTACAGAATATGCATGTTCTAGTAGCGGGGATAACGGGAGTGGGGCAAACAATATATGCATGTTCTAGTTAGGAGCGGGGATTACAGGACTGGCATGTTCTAGGAATGAGGATTACATATTACATACAGGATTGCATGTTCGAGGAGTGGGCATTAAAGGACTGCATGAAAAACGGGGCTGAAGGGAAACGCATATCCAAAAGGTTGGGTAACAGAAGACACATGTTTATTATTATTTATAACGTTTATTCATGAAAAAAATCACTTAATTAAGTAATTTAAGTCTGCCAAACTGCTTGGCAGTTTGTCGGCAGGTTGGTTTGGCTCTTAACTGTAACAGTATGTACTTTTTTTAATACTAATGTTGTTGTTGTACCCATGTTGTAGATGTAGGGGTAAAAGGGGATGTGTGTTCTAAATTATAGCTCTTTAAAATTGCATCTTGTTGTTTTTGTTATAGGCTTAATTTCTACTTCAACCTGCCACAAAACCATAAAGATCTGCCTCAACCACTTATGGAAATAGGCGTGCGTGACGCTATGTAATGTTATTGGCGTTAATACCAGCGCTATAGGTCTTCCTGTAGCATATGCTGCGCCGGAACCCCTTCACCGTCGTCATACACAATACACTACCATTGTTTGATCTATTTTGTGAAATTTTTACTTCTGCTTTATCTGTGTTCTGTGTTTTGTGTAAAATGACGTCTGAATAAACGTATATCTTATCTTATTCATGATGGTGTGTGCACCAGGGCTCCACGGAGCAACAGCAGCTCCTGCTGATCTCGCAGCTCTGTGGATCGTGCACCCCGGACGTGTGGCCCGGGGTGGAGAGCCTGGATCTCTACAACAAGATGGAGCTGCCCAAGGGGCAGAAGCGGAAAGTTAAGGTAAAATTATTGAGATATTAAACGCAGGTATTTTGTGAAGGCAGCACAGCACAGGGAGGAATGGTCTGAGATAGGGGAGGCCTTTGCCCAGCAGTGGGAGTTGGGACACTATGAGGGCTAAATAAAAAAATTAAAAAATATTGTGAAGAACAGTTTTATTGTTAACTCATGGCTCTACCCACATCAGCCGACATGCATGACAGCGGATCGTAGTTTATCCATAGAGCTACATACTATGAAACACCTCAAACTATGACATAAATTATAACCCCTTTCCCCTACCCGATTAATCCTCGACGTGGTTAAAGGCATCTTTATTGTCTGTACTATCACTCCATAGTTCAATTATCTGTTTATATTTTGAGTACACTGAATACATGACAATTTTTGTACCTCAAGTTTGTGTTGAATCTTCAGGAAAGACTGAAGCCTTACGTAAAGGATCCCTATGGTTGTGATCTGCTGGACAAGTTGCTACAGTTGGATCCAGCGAAACGGTACGAATGGTTTTCCTGATATGGACTACAGGTTGGCAAGAAAGTCTAGAAATTAAATGATGGCAACATTCACAGACTACTGCGTGTTTTCTTTATTGCCATATTTGGATTGTCTATGAAAACACGCAATAGTGCTCTAATATGTCACTTATGTTGCCATTATTTATTTTCTTGCCAACTTTCTTGCCAACCTGTACTCTACTAGATCAATTGAACTAAACTAATCCAAGCATTTTGATTTCCTTTCCTAGGGTTTTCGGGGCAGATCCCAAAAAAATTTAGCCTTTGTTACCCGGATGCGAGTAAGGTTAAGCCATACTCCACCACGCTGGCTCGGTGCTGTTTGGTGGAGAAGTTTTACAACTACTACATACTACTATGTTGCGATACTAGCCGGGACCTACAGCTTAACATGTTATACTCTCATCTATCTCATTGGTACATGGGCACCGGAAATTCCAATCTATTCTGGTATCTCCTGCGTGAGAAGCAAGTAAGACTACGGAGCTCTTGGATGTACATGCATGTTTGTGAGGTCGCTGTTTCTGGTTCCCACGACACCTAGGGTAACCTAGTGTGGCGCTAGAAGCAACGTATGTGCATGTATTCATTATAACTACAAGAACGGCACTCTAAAATGTGCAACGTGTGGAAGAACGTTTAGAGCCAAGATTGGCTGCGTTAGCCATATCCGGGCACACCAGCGACGCCCGCCTTAGTCCTTTAGCAGTCGCCGTAGGTGATGTTCTTGATTGCCTCGAAGGTTCGACGCGGACACGGCGCTGAACCACGACTTCTTCTGGACGGACCCTATGCCGTGCGACCTGGCCAACATGTTAGCCCAACACACGCAGAGCATGTTCGAGTATCTGGCGCCGCCGCGGCGCCCCGGCCATATGCGGTGAGCACATTCTGTATATCCTTCTATTCCCGTAGTGGTCCAAAGTAAAGAAGAGGCAAAAGATTACTTGTTCTATGTATAATTTTATTGATAGGTAATTTTCAATGATCAAATTTAATACTCAGGCATAAGTTCTACTCGCTATAATATAGTACAATTATTGAATCTAATGTTGATATAATTTACTTTTAATTTTTATTTCTTATTGTTATTAATAATAATCTCTACAATATTTTTCTAATTGTCTGTATATAATTTGAATATAAATGTAATCATCCTATTATTCGTAGCAGGGCGTCACAATGTACTAACCTTTATTCTACCACCTTGTGAAATTTTGTGACTTTGCAATAAACTATTACTACTACTATTACTATCTGCAGGAATAAAGAATTGTTGAACTTTGAACTTGGAACACACAATTATAGGTGAAAGAAAGAGGCGCCAAAAATTTACCGTGAACTGGGGCCGTACGCCAATCTTTTTAGCTATGTTGATTTATTGCTGCCTTTGTATTCGATTCCGAAAATTACCTTAATTCAAATAAGATAAGACAATCGTTTAATTAACAAAAAGGGTATACAGATTCACTTATTAACTAGATGCGTATTTTATAAGGAATAACATGGATTACCGGCGGCCCTCACACTAGCTTAGACTTGTATCGTTAATTGTCTTAAAACATCTCTTGGTGTAGGTATAATAAAGCTCACATGGATTATGCGATTGAAAATGATGATTGTATCTAATTTGTACCGGATCTAAATCGCTAAAAAAATTGAAGTAAGGCCCTGTAAAAGTCGTCGCCATACCAGAAACGTTTATTCAGAATTACTTTTGTGTAATTTCGTGTTTCGTGTCACATTGTTACAGACATCACCACCACGTGACTGGGGCGCAGGCCAAGCCGAGCCAGCCCGTGCAGGACTCCGGGTACCAGGACCGCGTGTTCTAGCGCGGGGATGCCGGGAAAACTGTTCTAGGAGCGGGGGTAGTGGGAAAACGTGTTCTATGAGCGGGGATATCGGGAAATGCGTTCTTTAGCTCGGCGCTGAAGGGGAATGTACGTTTTCAGTATGGGGCTTCCAGGGAGGGGATACCGGGACGTGTTTTCTAGAGTGGGGAGCGATGCGCGTATTGAGGGAAATGTGAACTCTTGTATACGCGTGTATCGCCCGCCCAACTACTAGGGATGGGGCATATGTGTTCTAGAAACGGATGAGCGGGGGATGCGTTTTCTCTAACGGGGACTAACGGAAAATGCGTGTTCCGGAGTGGGGCTACCGAGAAAACCGTTTTACAAAGCAAATTGTCAGCACAGGTGACAGTTAGTAAGATTTCTTGGCTTGAATAAAAAGATAGTGATAAGGACAGATAAGGATATAGCTTGAAGATGTATTTTACTTTATAAATTGTATGTTCGCCTAGACTTAACATTTTGGCAGCAAAAATCTGCATGTATACTCGAATTATTAGTAATTCGATTCGAGATCAGCGATAAGGTAAGCTAATGAATGACTCAGTACAAATCCTTTCACTTTGATATTGTAATGTACTGGCCATTGTTTACCTTTTGGCTACGATAGTAGTAGTAGTATTCGAGTTTAGATGTGTATTCCCATAAATAAGCAAGATTGTTCGTATGAGTTTGTTTACTGTAGTTCTTTTTTAACTGTCTTGTGCAAAGTTTAGGCGATCGTGAATTTTTTACTTAGATTTAAGTTACACTCCCTGATTTGTATTCTCTTGTATTAATGTGTTCTTTTTGGTTATACAAATGTTCGTTTGTGTAAATAGTTTGTATGAATGAATTACTACATATAATGGATTCCTAATAAAAACCTGTTATTTCGTATAATACGCTTGAGTTTTATTTAAAATTATGTTAGATGATCAACAGCTTCCTGTCCTCTAAAACATACATTCAGTAAATCAGTGCTTACCTCATTGAATAAAGATAATGGTGTTTAAAAATACTCAATAATTGAAACAAAAAGTAAACTTTAGAAAAAACCGACTTCCACAAACCCTATTTGATTAGATTGAGTTTAATACAAACTGTTACCCCTTATCCCCCCCCTTGGGGAATTAATTTTGTCAAATCCCATATCAGTGCTACCCCACGCTACTAAGGAACCCCTGTACAAAGTTTCATGGCTCTAGGTCCACCGGTTTAGGCTATGCGTTGTCTGCCCGTCAGCCACGCATTGTATTTGTACCTAGTATTGAGCAGATCTGGTGGCCATATGTGGTCTTCATCAGCAGTTCCGCATCACAATATTATGCTTAACATGTGCAGTTGCACGAGTTATTATGAAAAACACAAAAATCACTATAGGTCTGCCTATAATATTTGAAGAGTTCCCTCGATTTCTCCAGGATCCCATCATCAGATCCTGACCTGGTGTCAATGGGACCAATGGGAAGGTAAACCCTTTCAAACAAAAAAATAATTTTTCAAATTGGTCCACCCGTTTAGGCGCTATCGGGGAACATACATAAAAAAAATAAAATAAAAAAAAAAAAAAAACAAACATCCGGACGAATTGTAAACCTCCTCCTTTGGGAAGTCGGTTAAAAAAGCAAAAACCTTATAGATTTATAAAGGTTTATTTAGAAAATAGGTTTTCTCAGCACACTACAGAGATAATACATCAGCGACATCTATTGAGGAGTAGCTGTACTGTAATAGATAAGTATTAATTTCTGGATGGTAGAATAAATAGTAGTTTTTGTGCATGTGAGCAACTACAACACTGCCTTGACAACTGTCAGTGTGTACTGTGTTGCGACTTGCGATGAAAACGGAAAGAAAACACAAACATCTGTTTTATTGATTTTTCGAATAAAACTTCGACTATCCACCGCGACACAATATTTTGTGAAACTATTGATACTGTGTATTTTAGACGTCGGGAGAAGCCTCTTTATAATGCCGGTAAGTTAGCAATTTCGTTTCTATAACTATCTTTAGAACATCGTATTAAAAAAAACATTTGTCTCATTTGTAAATTGTTTTAAATTCTATTCCCCATTCCCCTTTGCCCCGTGTTTCAAAAGACTTCCTACTTCTGTAAATTGAATCTAAGACTCTATATAGCTGTTATGCAACACCTTTTGGTAATAACGTTCATGGTCATACACCCACTTTCTTGGCCTTGCTTGCTTGACTGTTTAGGAGGTTTAGGTTCCTACATCTTGTAAATTTAGTGACCCTGCCTGCACAGCGATTCTCATAGAAGACAGGTTATAGAAGATTCAACTATGTATCTTGGGCACTATTTATAAAATTCTCAATGGGTCTGGGGTGTCCAATAAAATTATTGCAAATATAAGCTCTCTTATTATTAGTATCTTTTTTTGAATCAGTACAAAATAAAATAACAACATAGTGTCACAACTTTTCACATACCGGGTGGCAGAGGCACAACTGTGCCCTCTTTTAGCCAGTGTTTCAATCATTGGGTGGCATACAGACCTTTTATACATATTTTTAATTGTATATTGTATAGATAGACAATGTTTAATGAATTCGATGAATAAACAATATAATTCCACAGGATGCAGAGGTGTTAGCTCCCACTGTGGAGAATGTCCGGGTTGTTGTCCGAGTCCGGCCGATGGACCAGCGGGAGAAGCTGGAGGGGGCGTACAATTGCGTCTCCGTCGACGGAGTCAACGGCACCATCTCCGTGGCCCGGACTAACATGAACCCGCCGGACCCACCACGAGTGTACGGCTATGATGCGGTGTTTGACAGTAATACAAGTCAGGTAAGCAAAGTGAGAGCGCGAGTGAGAGGCATGATTTTCTATTATTCTTCTATTCTATATTTCTAAAGGCACACTCCAAATAAAGGATCTATTACACTGCGCTAAATTAGTGCCTAATTAGGGATGCTCATTATTACACTACACCTAATTAGGCGTCAGGCAGAAAGCGCACTCATTTAGGGCCCTAATTAGGGTCAAGCAGAAAGTGCACTCATTCAGGGCAATGTAATAACAACGAAAAACAGTAGGTACCTACAACTGTGTGGTTATGTGACTGTACCACAGATTAATAAATAGTTACTATGTAACAGATGCATCACTCTCATGCAAAAGCGAAAATACCTACTCTATAATAGCCTACAAAATCTTAATAATAATACCTGCTGCTCAAGACGAGAAGAAATGTACCATATATACGCGCACGTAGAGTCGAGACTATGTTGGGGGTGGTCGCACGGTGGTGCGAGTCACGTGCCAACGCGTCATCGTAAGAATGCGCTAGGGTTGTACCTATGATAATTATTGTAATAAAACAAATGTTGCGAATCAACTATATTTTTTATTAGTCAATCAAATATGTTTTAGTTTTATATAATGATTTATAATATTTTGCCCTTCTCGGAATTCATCATTCATCATAATTTTTGGGACTCAACACCGCAATAAAAAAATAAACTATCTGTGCCATAGCCTCCTTGTCTGGGAAGGGATAATCATATCTGATATGCGTTTACAGATGGACATCTACCTACAGACCGCGAGCCCGATTGTCCAGCAAGTACTCAAAGGATACAACGGGACCATATTTGCATATGGACAAACTGGCACAGGTTTGTTGATATAAATCTGTGCTTGACCCCTGGAAGAGATCTCTTGTTAGAGATAAGCTTGCTTTTGTACACTAATTATGTTGCAGCTGTTACATTTAGTCAGGCACTAACTCAAATCCTGTGCTGTGTCCTGTGTTTGTGCTAAAGTATTTTTGCGACGTCGTCGTCGGCACACGCTAACTATCCCAACATTTTATTTGTTGGTTTCAATCCATATAGAGACTGATATCGAAAAACGAACCAAATAATGATAAGTAGAAAACTGCGCCAAATCTGAATTCCTTTGTGTACTTATTTCAATTTCTTAAGCGGTTATTAGTTACTGTATTCATAATTACTCCTTTTCTCATAGAAGGTGATGAAAAGTAGCGTGTCCACCTCAGGAGTAAAAACAATTTTTAGCTCGAGTGATGTACTTTGAAACCCTCGCTCCCTCGGGATTCTATTTATGATTGCCTCGGTCGTTCAGGATTCAAAAAACACTCGCCCTAAAACTAGTTCTTTACTCCCTTGGTAAACAATCTACTATTAACCCCTGGTCTGTAGTCACGGATCCGCGCGGGGTACATTTTCTGTGTAGTCACGAGTCCTGCATGGCCCCTTCTGACTCCGCCTTCTGACACTTTTATTAATTTTCAGCTTTATTGCACAGCAGCAAAGTCAAAGGCCGTCTTTTGCCCGCGACCGGTTGGTTATTTAACGTTAATTCGACTTGTCGTTTGTTGTCAGGCAAGACGTATACAATGGCGGGTAGCAACAGCGCGCCGGAGCTGCGCGGGATCATTCCCAACTCGTTCGCGCACATATTCAGTCACATCGCGAAGGCCAACGACGAGGAGAAGTGAGTTTACAACAACAATACAATATTATAATAAGAATAATATCAACAACATTTCATCTTTCATTTATTTGTTTATCTACTCTCATGTCATAAAGTTCGAATTATAAACTTGAAATCGAATTCATAATGACGTACTTTATAAACGCAATACAATAATCAAATTAAAAAAATTAATAATAACACTACTTCTCGAACAAAACAAATGTTATTATTAAAGTTTTTTTCCATAACGATACAGTTCTATTTTTTTTGGGAAAGGCCCCTTGCCTGAAACCGTAGGTACAGCCAAGGAGTTTGATAGTCTGTATCGTTAAAAAGTTTTTTTTTTTACTCTAGTTGACAACCTAACAGCCACTCAGTGTTTGATAAGTACTTGGAGGCAGGCAGATTTAATCAAAGAGGTTCATTGATCTGAGGTTTGGTACTGTGGCCCATGCTCCGCGCATGCGCTGTGATATGCTGGGTTTTGGCGACAACAAAACGTCAACCACGTAAACGTGACGTGAGAACGTTTTGTTGTGTCTAAGCACTGATAAGATAAGATAAGATTATTTATTGATACATTACATGTCAGTTTTGTATTAAAAATAAATCATAACCATAAATAATTCAATGTCAAAAACATAAATTAAAAGTCACGAAATAATTAAAATAATAAGTGATAATAATTCATTAGATTAAAACGTCAAAACAATGTCATCATATTAGATATGTACATACAGTACCATATCATCATGTATAGTCAAGTAAAACGAAATCCCACCAAAACATTCTGTAAAAAACTAGCCAAGTCTCGATCGAGCTGCTCGTTTATCTCTAAAAAGTAATGAAATCTAGACAAAGGCGTGCCAAGTCTAAGGTTCCTTACTGCGATTTCTTTATTATTATAGTTAATGTTGTGTGACTTGGCCGTTGAACATTCTTTATACGTTAGTGGGTACAAGTCAATTTTGTTTACACGTAATGTTATATCTGTTGTAACTACCTATGTTATATCTGTTGTATTTTACATACTAATTTGCTTAAAATAGAATTCCTTTATATACTATCAGGAAACTTGCAACTTGTAATTTATTGTAATTAAATACGACGCAGTTCAAAATTCACTTGTACTCACTAACGTATAAAGAATGTTAAACGGCCAAGTCACACAACATTAACTATAATAATAAAGAAATCGCAGTAAGGAACCTTAGACTTGGCACGCCTTTGTCTAGATTTCATTACTTTTTAGAGATAAACGAGCAGCTCGATCGAGACTTGGCTAGTTTTTTACAGAATGTTTTGGTGGGATTTCACTTCTTTTTGTAGAAACGTGGGTATATTCATTTATTTTATTAGAATTTCTTATTTGACACAGTTTTTTTTATTTTTAGGAGCAGTTTTTTTTATTACAAAATAATCTTTCTTTTCTTTTTTTCCGGTTCTGATTCTTGTACAGTAGCAACAGTTTTTCGTATTGCCCATTC
Source organism: Argyresthia albistria (assembly GCA_963457715.1). Classification (NCBI taxonomy): domain Eukaryota; kingdom Metazoa; phylum Arthropoda; class Insecta; order Lepidoptera; family Argyresthiidae; genus Argyresthia; species Argyresthia albistria. The sequence goes on from OY735282.1 coordinate 3,520,167, forward strand.
GCGTTCATTATTTATTCTTTTAGACGGTTTAGACGGTTTAATTTCTGAAAGATCGGCGCGGAATTTACGCCACAAGTATCGATTTTTTTATGTAATCTGTAATCTGATTAATCATTAATCTGATTATTTGATTTGTTTAACTAAAGACGGATACGTTTTATATGACATATCGTGTTTTATCGGTCGGTCGGTCGGCCGGTCGGTCGGTCGGTCGGCCGTCCCGTGCCGTCCCGTCTAGTACCGTGCCGTGCAGTCCCGTGCCGAGCCGTCCCGTGCCGTCCCGTCCCGTCCCGTCCCGTACCGTCCCGTGCCGTGCCGTCCCGTGCCGTGCCGTGCCGTCCCGTGCCGTCCCGTCCCGTCCCGTCCCGTCCCGTCCCGCCCGTCCCGTCCCGTCCATTGCCCCGATCAGCTGTTTTCAATTTACTATGGGAGACCCAAAATTTTTTTTCTTGGGGAAAGTTCATATTATTCTATGGGCACCATCATTTCCCAAAGTATTGATCGTCCCGTGCCGTCCCGTGCCGTGCCGTGCCGTCCCGTGCCGTCCCGTCCCGTACCGTCCCGTCCCGTACCGTCCCGTCCCGTCCCGTCCCGTCCCGTCCCGTCCCGTACCCGTCCCGTCCCGTCCCGTCCATTGCCCCGATCAGCTGTTTTCAATTTACTATGGGAAACCCAAAATTTTTTTTCTTGGGGAAAGTTCATATTATTCTATGGGCACCATCATTTCCCAAAGTATTGATCGATATTTTAAAGTCACCTTGTATAGTTTTCCCTTTATGTTGCTATTAAAACCTAACTCTGCACCAAATTTCAGCACCGGAGTCTATGGGAAGTACTGGTGTTTTGACCTTTGACCCCCATAAGGTACCTGAGTATGACAGACTCCATTGACTGACTGACCATTGAATGAAAGATAAATTGATTTTATATACTAATAGAAAAACACTTCACCAGCGCGAGTTAGAAGACTGGCAGACCCATCTAGTGTTGGATACCTAACAACTAGTTCTATGATGATCATGAGTGAGTGAGTGTCGAAAATGCGAAACTTTGCTTTCGAATAACTTCGGAACTAAATGACCTACAGACTTGAAATTTTGGATTTTAAGTATGTGATTGTAGCTTACTAGATAACGAAAATTTCTGCGTTCTGGTCTTATCCAGAGGTTCTCAAATAGGGGCCTGAAAATGCGGCGAAATGGTTCCAGTAAAGGATGGTACGGCAGTGTTTGCTTCGCGCTCGACTTGGCGGGGGCACTGCCGTGCCCCCTAATCCATTAAATCAAACCAATGACTGACTTATGATTGATTTATGTGGAAATATTGTTGTGTTTAACTTTGATTTTTGTAGGAGAGACACATAAGTATGAAAGTAGATAAAGTAGTGTATGAAACTGCACATAACTAGGTATTAAAACTCACGAGGATGGAGGAGGAGGAAACACAACTCACCAATTTACGGGCGGCGGGGGACGAGGTAAGAGAGCTGTGATTGGTCAGCCGCTGCGAAACTGGCTGGCGGCCCGTCATCGTACATAGGTTGCGTATGCGAACGTTTGTTGAATACAACAAACGTTTGGCGAGCCGCATTCCCCCGCACGCGCAGTCTATTTATTTATTTAATTGTATACATATATAGTCTCTGGAGCAACCATATTTCAGACATTCTAAGACGGAACTGCATTCAATCAAATTAACCGCTCTTGGCTAGTTTCCGTAGAACCTCCCCTCTCGTCGACACATCTTATCTATCTATTGTTCTCCATTGTTCGTTTGTTCGTGTTCGACAGTTTTATCTGTGTTCAACATTTACTCCCCAGACCAGAGATCCGACCCTTTTTCTGGTGTATCATCTTTTCCCAATTTTCGCAATATTTCAGTGCGACTAATATTCGTTTATTGCTAAGTCCTTTGTATTGTTTCGTTATGGATACGGTTGGCGAATAGTGCTATAGAGAAGAGGCCTTTGCCCAGCAGTGGGTTGACGCAGGCTGTATGATGATGTTGTTTCAGGTTCCTAGTGTGCGTGACCTACTTGGAGATCTACAACGAGGAGGTTCGCGACCTCCTTGGCAACAACCCGCATCAGAGCCTAGAGGTCAAGGAGCGGCCCGACATCGGCGTCTTTGTCAAACACCTCACCGGTATGTTATAGTAGATTGTTTACCAAGAGACTGTGTTTGTTTTAAGGCGAGAGTGTTTTTTGAATCCTGAGCGAGCGAGGGATTCTTAGAATCCTGAGCGAATACATGTTTTATATGATTTTTCCCTTCGTTGATAACTTGGCTGTAGTGCACAACTGTCAAAAATTGGAGTAAAGCTCCGGCTGCCGGACTCCGCTACTCTAGTACAGAACCTCAGTTCCTATTTATTTCGTAATTTATTTATTGTACTCACATGACAGTAAAAATAGCTTTAAATAGAAAAAATATGTACAAAGGCGAGCTTATTTCTAATAAGAGATTTCTTCCAGCAAACTATGTTGGGTAGGAGACGAAGAAGATAGGTGATTATTTCAATAAATTTATTCTTAATATACCAAAGAAAACGACTTGAATGCTTTATCTTACGACAAGACAGACTTATCTTGCGAGCACTCTGTAACGACGGGAACGTCTTATGCTGATACAGTTTAGATTTCTTTCCAATACTACATGGATCATTGGCTGATGATCTTTATTTTTCCCAGCCCCACTCGCTGCAGGCGGATGACTGCCAAATACGGAATTTCATAAATCGAATGAAAATTAGGAGAAAAGAGCGCTCGTTTTCCAGCGACCGATTCAGAAATCGAGCTCCTGACTCTTGTTTAGCTAAAATGCTAAGAAATTAGTAATTAATTAACTATTACTATAACCACAGATACTATAATATTATACTAATACAGATAGACCACCTCAAAATATGACACCGGCGTAAACTGAGATGCTACGGAAGCTTCTTTAGTTCGAGGCTATTATCGCTTGGTGCAGCATCATAGAATAATTTAAAATACGACAAGATGGCGCTAAGATATATAGGATTTATTCTTAGATTAGCGCCACCTAGAAGTATGTTAACTGAAACCATGGCGTTTAGAGTACAAGTCTTACTCCTCACGCCATCTCTTTTTTACGAAGGGTTACTAATTCTAATTTGCTTGGGACCAGGAGCCCTATTTTTGAAATCGCTCGTGTGATATAATTTTAAAAACGAATGATTTTCGTTCGTTATATTCAATTCGCTCTGCAACGATTGGTCAGAACCACTCGTTGCGCAAGTCATACGAGCGATTATATCACATTAGCGATTTCAAAAATAGGGCTCCTGTGCTATAACTATCTAAAATTCTTAACTATTGCTGCAGGGTACGTGGTACACAACGCTGACGAACTGGAGAAGATAATGTGCGTCGGAAATAAGAATCGGCACATCGGAGCCACCGCCATGAACACTGAGAGCTCCAGGTACGGAACTGGAGATACGCTCGCCTCTGTACACTAGTATGGTGTAACATAACATAACGGAAAACAAAAATACAACATTTAACGAAGCTAAAGGTTAAAGGAAAAGTGCGTATGAGTTTTCTCGAATACCCAGCAAAATTATGACTCCGAAAACAACCGAATGCAAGTCGCAACCTTGCATTGTTGCTGCGAGATCGGCATCAGCGGTCGTGTTATACGATATGTTTTAATTTCGCGTGCAAGCAACTGTGAACACCTTCTTAACAATAGGCATTTTTGAAGTAAAACTTCTTGGGGCACGGGGGTAAAATTTATTTAACCTCTCAACTGTGGGTTATTCATATATTTGCTTTTCAATTGCTGCTAGCCGGGTGCTATCACGAGTGGCTAAGAAATGTAACGGAAATTGGAATCGGTGACGTCAGGGTCGGCTGAAGACTTTTAAAACCGCAACTATTTTCAATACGGTTTTTAACTAATCAGATAAGATAATAATACATTCGTACAATAAAGAATGTTAATTAGTGAGAGAAAAACCTGATGAAACGTTAAGAAATAAAAATTATTTTAAGCATTCTTCCACGAGTTCTTGATTTCCGGTATGGCCAAGATGGCGCCGCCGCCGCCGCCGCCGCCGCTGGCTGGGATAAACAAAACCAGTGACGTGACCAAAAACTACTTCGTTCAACCTCTTTGTTGGAACCGGAACTTATGTTTGACAGCTGTGCGATGCGATCCATACAGTTTGTAAGAAAAGAGTTTCATCAATGTCACACGGGTCGATATGGATTTCTAAAACAAGCAAAGCAATGCATACATTTGAGCGAGACGGCTAAAAGACGTGACGTCAGATGGTATATAATCTGAGCGAGATGCAAATAGTAGTGACCTCAGAACAATAGTAGTGACACTATTGAATGAGTTAAGTATATCACCACGAGCGCGACAAATTGTAGATAAGGAATGGTGGGAAATAAATGACATGACGTATTAAAAGTAAGTACAAGTTTAAATAATTTCAAATAATCGGACGTCTGAAACTTAAAAGTAACTTGAAGCAGAGTTTGGATCTCAAAATTGGAAATTTAAATCTCTTTTAGTATAGGTAGGTATAGGTGTATAGTATAGGTACCACTTAATGATCTAGCTACAGAAGTTTTACTTCTAACACGTGTACGGTGCTACACGCGTATCTTTTTTTGTACCTAAACCTTACTTTTGGTTCGGATTGAACCTTCTGTACATAGTACTATTAGTTATTCTGTGGTGTTAGTGAGAGTGGAGCGATGATATAGGTGCATGTATGTATTCATCTTTTGATATTACAGGTCACATGCGATATTCTCCATAACAGTGGAGAGTAGCAAGCGTGGGGACGACGGCAAGACGCATGTGAAGATGGGCAAACTGCACCTTGTTGACTTGGCGGTAAGGCACACAACATAACATAATGAAATGTAATGGTGGCAACATTTGCGGATTATGGCGGCAAAAGCTAAAGCTGAAGAAGATGAGCTGAAGCTTCCACTCGCACTGTAAAATGGGTCCTGGCAGAATTACCAGCGTTGGAGTTATCTGCAACACATGCTGAGCCAGGGCCTATTCACTGTGGAATATGCACATGTATAGTTTCTTTCTATATTTTTTTAAGTTTTGTAAGGATCTTTATTGTATTTGTGTGTATTCTTACAGTGAATAAATGGATTATCTATCTATCTAATAGTATCTATCTATCTAAAGGCAAATGGCACTGGTATGCTTATCTGTCAAAGTTGTTAACTTCTATTTACAGTCTCTCATCGATATTGTGCGAACAGTAACGTTTACAGGGAGTGCCAGTTCTATGCAACTTAATGCAAAGAACCTGTAGTAATACCGTATTTTGTGCCTTTTAAGACACCTCGGTAAGAATGAGGATGATGCTATTCTCTCGGCGGACACCATACGGCTGGTCTGTTATTAAGTTTTGTGCAATAAAGTATGATGATACATTAATTCCGCAGGGCTCCGAGCGTCAGAGCAAGACGCAGGCTCACGGCACGCGGCTCAAGGAAGCGACGAAGATCAACCAGTCTCTGTCCGTGCTGGGCAACGTGATATCCGCGCTGGTGGACGGCAAGTCCACGCATATACCGTACCGGTGAGCAACCAACCAGCCAACCTACCAACCAACCATTGAGCGATGAATTAGTCAATCAATCAATCCATAAATCAATCAATGAAACAATCAATGAAACCATCAATGAAACAATCAATGAAACCATCAATGAAACCATCAATGAAACAATCAATGAAACCATCAATGAAACAATCAATGAAACCATCAATGAAACAATCAATGAAACCATCAATGAAACAATCAATGAAACAATCAATGAAACAATCAATGAAACAATCAATGAAACAATCAAGGAATCAATCAATTAATAAATCAGCCCATTGCTGGGTCTAACATAAATATCATCGGCAGCTTGTTTCCCCCCGCTGCTGGGTATAGGCCGCCTCCTTTTTGAATCCAAGTTGATGTTTACTATGTCATCGACTCATCTAGCTGCTGGTTGACCCAAGATTCTTTTTCCCTCTTGGCCACCACTCGTTAGAAAGTTTATTATATAACAGCACATAATAACCTATCCAATACAGGGTGTAACAGAAAAGTGTAGTCATATTTTAGGGGGTTGTGAGGGACATCATTCTGAGCAACTTTCAATATGAAATCGATTTGATCAGAGCAACTTTAATTTCCACTTCTCTATACAAATCAGCTAACCGCCCCCGGGGCAAAACATATGTAGCAATAAAAATAAAAAACGCGTGTAGCACCGTACACGTGTTAGAAGTAAAACTTCTGTAGCTAGATCATTAAGTGGTACCTATACTATACACCTATACCTACCTATACTAAAAGAGATTTAAATTTCCAATTTTGAGATCCAATCTCTGCTTCAAGTTACTTTTAAGTTTCAGACGTCCGATTATTTGAAATTATTTTATACTTGTATACTTACTTTTAATACGTCATGTCATTTATTTCCCACCATTCCTTATCTACAATTTGTCGCGCTCGTGGTGATATACTTAACTCATTCAATAGTGTCACTACGTCACTACTATTTGCATCTCGCTCAGATTATATACCATCTGACGTCACGTCTTTAAGCCGTCTCGCTCAAATGTATGCATTGCTTTGCTTGTTTTAGAAATCCATATCGACCCGTGTGACATTGATGAAACTCTTTTCTTACAAACTGTATGGATCGCATCGCACAGCTGTCAAACATAAGTTCCGGTTCCAACAAAGAGGTTGAACGAAGTAGTTTGAGTCATGTCAGGCGGCGGCGGCGGCGCCATCTTGGCCATACCGGAAATCAAGAACTCGTGGAAGAATGCTTAAAATAATTTTTATTTGTTAACGTTTCATCAGGTTTTTCTCTCACTAATTAACATTCTTTATTGTACGAATGTATTATTATCTTATCTGATTAGTTAAAAACCGTATTGAAAATAGTTGCGGTTTTAAAAGTCTTCAGCCGACCCTGACGTCACCGATTCCAATTTCCGTTACATTTCTTAGCCACTCGTGATAGCACCCGGCTAGTAGCGATTTAAAAGCAAATATATGAATAACCCACAGTTGAGAGGTTAAATAAATTTTACCCCCGTGCCCCAAGAAGTTTTACTTCAAAAAGTGCTCTGATCTAATCGGTTTCATAGTAAAAGTTGCTCAGAATGGTCTCCCTAACAACCCCCCTAAAATATGACTACACCCTTCTGTTACACCCTGTATTATACCCTATCCAATATAACAGGCAACTTGACAGTTAACCTAAAACTTACCAGGAGGGTTACCACAATCTTTTTTAAGTCAGACCAAATCTCACTCAATCCAAACTACAACACTAATTTGATCTGCCAAATTTCGTACCATGACCGCCTTAACTGAAGATTGCTTTTGATCCGGGGAGTGAGTGAATGATGAATAAAAAACAAAATTGTCTCTGGTCCGGAATCGGAAAAAGGGATTTTCTCTGAACAAAAACCGAGAAATACCCGAAAACGACATTCAGAAGTTGTATTAATCTTTCTACATAAACTACAATAAAGGTGTTTTATTTACTATACTATATTTTCTTGCTACATTTTACACTATACCAATCTTATATCATAATGTTCCGTGGTTTTCATACAAGTTTTCGTGGTTTTGAAAGAAATTTTAATTTTCAGCAGCATGACAACATTCGTTTCATCACGTATTCTGAACGTTCGTTTATTGTGGCTGAGTTTGACATTTGATGATATTTGTCCCCCCGTTCCGAGTCACGCCAAAATCGATTACAGCGGCTACGAAGCCGTTCCGAGTCAGTTTTGGCGATACAAAACGATGGCATAGTAGATACGCGTAATCGATTGTGGCGCTGACGGCGATGTCACGGAACACGACTTGTATTTGTTTCTGTAGACAGACTCGATAGAAACTATGAAATTGTTGTGATCTCCAGATAAAAGTGCAAAAAGCTAAAAATCTGCAGCAATTACTATGTCGTAAGTACCCTATAGTAATATAATCTGAAAAAATAATTCAGGAACAAAAGATAACAAGATCGCTATCTCAGCTAGTCAACAATAGTTTTCCAACGTATTTCTTCGATTTTTCAGTGAAGGGCAGCGTCGTAAGGTGACCCACAGGCAACTAGAGAGTATGTGGAAAAACTTCATTCAAAATATAAGCAAAAGGTTATAAATAACAAGGATTCCCAAACAAGCAAGATCTAAAAGCTTTTGGCATAACATAGAGATGGTGCAGTCAAGGACTTCCAGTCTTGATGATGAGCCTGGTAAAATGTAAGTTAAACGTGTTACATACACTGAACGTCAAAAATTTCGCACCTTTTTGAAATTCTACTCTGAACAAGAGTACGGAATATGAAGAATCTGAATAAAACATGTGTAGGTACAAATTTAGACATAAGTATTGTATAGGAGAGATGGGAGGTGACTGGCGCCCTCACACTAGCTCTGGTTATACGCAGGTGACAAATGCTAACGTTACAATGTGTTATATACTTACCCTAACCGCTAACCTATTCATGAAATAAAATGCAGTTTTTAAACTACCTATTTTTTATTTCAGGCTTCCCTTGCCAGCTAAAGATGATTGAATCAAACCCAGCTTGATAAAATACTCTTCAGCAACCCCAACCAACCTGAAGAAGATCAAGAACTGCAACTCGTGCCGCATCATTTCTTCAGACAACAGAACATTATTGTTATTAATGATGCTGTGCACTATTTCACAAGAATTACACAGACAGATGCAGCCACCTTGTGTCGGTAGTGCAGCACTCGATGAGAGAGAAGGCAGCAAGTCTTGCTTATAAATAAAAAGCCATTGTCCTTTCAATTGTGCAACGAGTCTTCATGTGCATCTTCATGTATTTTTTTCTGGAGTTCCCATTGCTGCAAGAGTTCTGTGGTCTAGTGGGGTTTACGCTTGCTTCTCTCGCAAGAGATGCCGGTTCAAATCCTGGTGCTGACAATGTACCTTTAGATACCTAAATATGTGAGCAAAATTAATGGAAACTAGACCTAAGTACCTATGTATTTGTTATGTGTCTTAATTAGATAATATTTAAAATATATTCACATTTCTGTGGGCCGCTTTGAGTTTCTCTCCTCTTCTCTCATATTAGCAGACCCCACATACCAAAAATGACTAAGGTTTTAACGGTGATGGCAAACATTGCGAGGTAACCTATTTGTCTATAGCTGGGCTAGCCCCAGCTGCAAAATAGAGTATTGAATTTAACTAGCTAAACTTATTGTGCCTCTGCCATCCCATATTGGCAATATAGTGAGGCGCTGAGTTATGTATTGTCAGCCGGGTATACCCCTGGTAGATCTGCAAATCATCGCCTTAAAAGGACGCCGAATGCCTTTTAGGTTAATTTGTAAATCTCAAAAACTTTGTTGATCACTAGGAGTAAGCCGCACACCATATTACAATGGACTGTGTAGGTCACCATAGCATTGTAAATTACCGTGTTAGATTCATAATTTCTTTATTGCACAAAATTAATTGCAAGGACCAAAAGTAAATAAAAGCAGTTGTCAAAGGCGAGCTGGATCTCTAAAAAGAGATCTCTTCCAGCAAACCAAGTTCCGATGAGTCTCGTAAGTATAATTCTAAATTCTTATAGCCTAGTTAAGGAGCGAGGCTCTCGCCGCTTAACCATGTCAATTAAGTTAATGATTGATAAAATAAAGTGTTTCGTTCGATTTAACCTGTGTTTTGCTCTAAATTATAGGATAGCTAGATAGATCTTTCATTGAGAGATTGCTGCGCCCAAAGGTCTTGGACAACCGCTGAGCTAGTCTAGTCTAGTCCGAATGATGTCCCGAAACACGGCTAGAAATTTAGTTAAGTGATTGATGCTGTAAGAAAGCACAGAAACCACGAAAACTAAAGTAAAACTAATATTAACACTAAAAAAGACGCATACCGAGGAACTTATTTTGATCTGGTTTTTTTGACGTTTGGTCAATGCAAATCGAATTTCTTTGCTGTCAAATGGCACCTTGTGGTACGAATTGAATGAATGTTTTCAGCTGATCCGTCAGATCAAACTCAAGATTAACTCAAGATTAATTAGGACGGTTGGAGTACGAAAAAACGTTATGGTATTGATTCAACCTTGAGTTTGACTTAACTTAAGAGATTGGAGTAACCCCCCAGTTCTGTATTTTATTTTTCTCTGTCCATCCTAGGTTTGCTGGAACTAATCTATTTTTAGAAATAAGCTTGCCTTTGTAAATTACTTCTCTGTATTTTCTGTGTTTTGTCTTTTATGTGCAATAAATTTATACAAATTATACGAAACTTCATAAAATCCATTTTTTAAACACTAGGGATGTTACCAAAACAGTCGGAAAGAATCGAAATTGTTTATTCAGTTGAAGTAAAGAATTGTCATCGCTATCAGCACTTAAAGATATTATTATTTGGATTTTAAAGTTTTAGGTTAGCTGTCAAGTTGACTGTTATATTGGATAGGACTCTATTCACACCTCAGAAATATTCATACCTATCTCAATAACAAATGTCTTATATGTGATTTATCTTTCCTGTCTCCTCCTCAGGAACTCGAAGCTAACCCGTCTGCTTCAAGACTCGCTCGGCGGCAACTCCAAGACTGTCATGGTGAGATTAACATTAACATGCACATGGTAACACTTTGAGATTATGCTAACACGGGCTGTGGACTCAGTTCCCAAATAAATAAACAAACAATAATACAAAAAAATGTGCAGTTGCGAGAAACTAAGACATCACGCCACCACTCATGACTACGTACGTCAAGAAATCCCCCCCCCCCCCCGCCCCCATCAAAGTTTTTGTGGTAAGAAATTATAGCTCTCTACCTATTTCGGTTCTTGATTTAAACAGAACCTTCTAACCACAGGGTGCTCATCCCATACAAATTAGAATTAGTAACCCTTCGTAAAAAAGAGATGGCGTGAGGAGTAAGATATGTACTTTAAACGCCATGGTTTCAGTTAACATACATCTAGGTGGCGCTAATCTTAGAAGAAGACATCTTGGCGCCATCTCGTGGTATTTGCAATTTTTCGATGGTGATGCACCTAGCGATAATGGCCTCGAACTAAAGAAGCTTCCGTAGCATCTCAGTTTACGCCGTTGTCATATTTTGTTCTAGGTGGTCTATCTGTATTAGTATAATATTATAGTATCTGTGCTTCTAACGGATGGACGGACGGACGGTGTAAAGATAGGGGGTTGAGCCTAACGTATAGGGGTCGAACCTGATATATATAAGGGGTCGAGTCTGATCTTGATGTATATCGAGTCGTAATCGTCATCCATCAAACATGACTTCCTATAACATATATTTTTCAACCGTCAGATAGCGACAATCGGCCCAGCGGACAGCAACTACGTAGAGACGATCTCAACTCTGCGGTACGCGAATCGAGCGAAGAACATCGAGAACAAGACTCATGTGAACAGCGAGCCTGGAGACGCGCTGTTGACCAGGTCAGACTATTATCATTTATCATCGTAAACGAATGAGAGAGAACAAAGAATCAAAATTCTTAATCGTAGTTGCTAAAACGGCCGGAGGGATAAAATCTGTGCTAAAATATCATATAGTATTCAAAGACGAGCTTATCTCTAGTTAGGGATCTCATGCTTATTTTTTTATACTTACAGGTTCCAACAAGAGATTGACCAGCTGAAAAAACAATTGGAAGAAAACAACAATGGTGAGTGCCTTGCCTTCGTTCAACTAATTCAAATCCTTGTCATAAATATCGTGTAAATCATTCCTTTCCGTCTCGTTCGCTGCTTGAATCTCTCTCTTCTCTCGGGATTATATTTTGTATGCCTTTGGATTTGATTACTACTGTGTTCTACTGTCTTCTGTATGTCTGTTTTGTGTAGTACAATAAATAAATTACGAATTATGAAATTACTGTATAGAGTCGGCCAGCAAATCCTGTCCTATGGTAGTTTTTCAAAATTTTACGATGGCTACATTATTTATTTATCAAACGAATTTTTACTTTTTATACTTGGCTTACAACATTTTAATACTTTACATGACCATTTATTATTTTCCTTTAATTTCAGTTACTATTCTGTTCTTTTGGATGTTATACATCTATTTAAATGTGGTTGATTGCAATTACTCATAATTGTTTCCAGGTGGCCCAAACACGGGTTTTGAATTATTTGAGTCTTATTTTGATTATGAAACAGAATAATAATTAGTTTGTTAATTATGTTTACTTTATACTCGAAATGAAGGCATTTTCCCAGTAGTGGGAAACTGTACAGGCATGGTATTTTTTTATTAAGTATATACTTAACCCATCCCATGGTCTATGAATTTACGAACGCGCGTTTTTACTAATATAATATTATTTTTTTCAACTAAGTCATGAGAGAAAATAGGTATCGAAAATAAAAAATATACTTAGAAAGTATCAAAATTGGTCTTTTATAGTATTTTCAGTGTTTCCATATACATTTTTTTTAGACGACAGGACTTGCTGACCAGTCATTAAATACCTTCTATTTACTAACTACCTACTTAAAACCCCAGAAATGCTAGAAGAGGAGGAGGAGTCTGACGTGGAGCTGTCGGACGAAGCTCTCTCGGACCCGGAGCTGGACGCGGACCTGCCCGCGGAGGAGCGCAAGCGCAGGCGGGAGCGCAGGCGCGAGGAGAGAGTGAGTACTTCGTCTACTTCCTCTTGTACTTCTTCTTCTTCTTTGAGTACCATCTCTTATAGGAAGTCGGCTATCATTATGGCTATTTGTGACCTCGATGTGTGGCTCTAAAAATGTCTGTGGTGTTCAAATTAAACCATTCTGTGAGGTTTTGAAGGTTCTTGGTCGGCGGGCGGGTATTTTTCTTTGCAGGATTAATTTACCAGGGGGTTGAACTCCACTTCCATGCAACCCCTGTAAAGAGGGTGAAGCTACTACAGATGAAGCACTCTCGGACCCGGAGCTTCTTTTTTTCTCCAGGTTGAAGTGCCTGCAACTGGTCCACTCTATTGGGGCCTTTGTGCATGTCCCCTGCGCCTTATCTTCTATAGTTTGATCGCAGTAAAGTTTTCCTTCGGCGGCGATCTATAATCTGGTCATCCTAACTCTTGCACCAGCTGGAGTGGAATGCCTGGATGTTCGAGAAGGTTTGAGGTCGGCGATGCAATTGTTGTATCTATGGTAGATAAACACGCATTTAGAATGTGCTCCACGGTCTCGCCCACTCCCATGCACCCCCTGCAAAGACGGTGAGTACTACTGCAGACAATGCACTGTCGGACTCGGAGTTGGACGCAGACTTGTCTGTGGAGGAGCGCAGGTCGGGAAATCAGGTGCGAGGAGAGAATTAGTAGCCTCAGATGAGCGAGGTACAGTGCGTAACAAAACGGAGACAACTTTACAATGTTCCAAATGATTTGGATTTGGATTTGGAGAGTTTTTCATTGAGATTTTTTTTACCCGCTAATTAAAGTCTCGTGAGCATTACGAAGCTACGCTTTCTGCTAATATTATATCTGATCCATATCATATTGTACAATTGATACTGATTGAATTGGTTTCAGGAAAAACAGAGCCTGGAGAAAGCGCGCAAGGCGAGGCAGGTGCTTGAAGAGAAGAAAGCGGAATTGCAGAGAACCAAGTGAGTGTCTCAGGCCCACTACTTCAAACACGAGTTAACATTTTTCTGTGTATCTTTGACAACTCCATACACTAGTGGCTCTGTGAGCTGAACATACATCGGTCGCGTGTTGGGTGAAATTGCACAATTTGCTTCCTTTCTTTGGACTACTACCAAGACATAAGCTTGAAAATCGCTGTCTCTCTGGGTAGCCGTTCGAGATTCTATGATTAAACCATGACTAAATTAAATTGCCATAATAATTTTCTAACAATTTCGTCCCAACCAGGAAACAGCACGAAGACCTAAAAGAGAAGCTGCATAGTCTGGAGTCGAAGGTGCTCGTCGGCGGAGAGAACCTGCTGGACGCCTGCGACAGCCAGCGCACACTTCTGGAGCAGGCGGCGAAGGAGCTGGAGCAGCGCACCATCATCAACCAGCACCTGCAGCAACACCTGCACCAGAAGGAGGTGAGTAGACCATTCCAGGTATTCTGAAAACTTCTGGAATAAGTGGCCAAAGAGCTGCAGCAGCGCACCATCATGAACTAGCACCTGCAGCAACACCTGCACCAGATGGAGGTGAGTAGACCCTTCCAGGTCTTATGGAAACTTCTGGAATAAGCGGCCAAAGAGCTGGAGCAGCGCACCATCATCAACCACCACCTGCAGCAACACATGCACCAGAAGGAGGTTAGTACACGCCTCCAGGTCTTCTAGAACCTTATAGTAGCTCTAAAAGCAAATGGAAACTTCTTAAACAATCCAAGGAGCTGGAGCAAGGTACCATTCCAGGTCTTCTAGAACCTTCTAGAAGCTTCTGACTGCTAATGGAAACTTCTGGAATTAATGGATTTCATTCGGATACCACAGGACATTCCCGAATATGCTGTTTACGGTACATCATTGTACAAGAGATAAAAACGACTCAATGAAAAATCTATTCAGAATCAGAATCACATGATGTATTTGGTTCACTCTTCGAAGGTATGGTGCTATAATAAGATGCTTAAAAGGTCATGGGTGATGCTTGATTCCTTTTACAAAGGCGAGCTTATGTCTGTTGCAGGCGGAGCGGCTAGACCTGGAAGAGCGATATTCTTCGCTTCAGGAGGAGAATGCAGCCAAAACGCGCAAGCTCAAACGGGCCGTGCAGCTACTGAATTCTGCTAAGGTACAGTACCCGTTGACCCGTTGCAGACGACCTCTGTGGCGGTGCGGAGGCTGTGCGTCCCAAGGGTTCCCGGGTTCGCATCCCGTCTGGGGATGAAAACCCTCAGGTCTTGGATGTTTATGTTTGTCCCACGACACAGATATAGTGTGGGGCCACAATATGTGCCTGAATGTAATTGTTATGTTAAGGAATAACTTAACAAAATAATTATACAGTCACAGTATAAAGTGTTGCCTCATTGACGACATTTAACAACATATTTGGTAGTAGGTAGAATCTTTTTGTGAGTAAAAGCCCTCGGAATGTACGTTCAGCCTGCGAAACTACTATTTTTGTTGGAAATTACCTACCTAGTTCAAGAAACATTTTCCCACTAAAAGTGCTAATATGTTTTCAAATATCGAAAATGAGTTTTTGTACTGTTTAGCGAAAGATTGAATAGATTTTTGGAATGCCATTATTAAATGTTGCCAGGCGGAGCTACAAGACCAGCAACGCGAGCAACAGAGAGAGATGGAGGGCATCCTCGACTCGCTGCGCGCGCTCGCGAGGGAGACGCAGCTAGCCGACCTGGTGCTGGCTACGTACATACCCAGGGAGTATATGGTAATTGTTGCGACTGTAGGTGGCGCCATCTGTTTGTAAATAGATGAGACTAGGTGCAGCGTAGTGTCCACATTTTGCAACAGATGGCGCCACCGGCTATGCGTGAGAATCAAGAAGCTGCTACATAACCCGAGTGCCAAAATTATGTCGACATTTCTGTGTCAAGAAGGATGTCGGCAATAGTCGGCATCAATTTAACATTTTCGCTATGTACGCTCAAATAGATTAGCTTGCGTGATCATTCAATTCAATTTATTTATTTTCAAGCTAAAACATACATATCTGATGCTGTATTCACATATCGCGGGTGTTTATATCGGAGGGACGACTTTCAGCATGCATTTTAGGGTTGCAAGTAGTGCCATCTGTTGATAATTAGATACACCAAGGCACAATTCACTTTTTGAACCTTTTAAACCACAAACATATCTAATAAGGCGACGACGAAAAGGCAGATTTTTGCGATGAAAATGTATACAATTAAGATCCAATATTGTTACCAAAAATCATGCAAATAAACTTTTTTTTTTGACACACAAGCTGTTGGTAATCCATCCCAAGGCCCAGGGGGCAATTCTGGTGCTAGCGAGGTCATGTCCATGGTCGAAATATCAATATTGAGATCCCGAAATCTCTATCAAAAACAAGTAAAAGCTATTCTTACGACTAGCCTTTCGACCAACCGAGATTTCTCGACCCGTTTTCGATCGAAATAAATATAAATCGAGATCATTGAACTATTGATTATATCTATTTAAATTAAAGCTAATCACCATTATAATTCATTTTCAATATGTTAGATAATAAATACAATACATTTTTGAAGTAAAACTTCTTGGGGCACGGGGGTAAAATTTATTTAACCTCTCAACTGTGGGTTATTCATATATTTGCTTTTCAATTGCTACTAGCCGGGTGCTATCACGAGTGGCTAAGAAATGTAACGGAAATTGGAATCGGTGACGTCAGGGTCGGCTGAAGACTTTTAAAACCGCAACTATTTTCAATATGGTTTTTAACTAATCAGATAAGATAATAATACATTCGTACAATAAAGAATGTTAATTAGTGAGAGAAAAACCTGATGAAACGTTAACAAATAAAAATTATTTTAAGCATTCTTCCACGAGTTCTTGATTTCCGGTATGGCCAAGATGGCGCTCACTCTCTTTCGCTAGATGGCGTTAGTAGCCTAATATCTAGCATGACTCAAACTACTTCGTTCAACCTCTTTGTTGGAACCGGAACTTATGTTTGACAGCTGTGCGATGCGATCCATACAGTTTGTAAGAAAAGAGTTTCATCAATGTCACACGGGTCGATATGGATTTCTAAAACAAGCAAAGCAATGCATACATTTGAGCGAGACGGCTTAAAGACGTGACGTCAGATGGTATATAATCTGAGCGAGATGCAAATAGTAGTGACACTATTGAATGAGTTAAGTATATCACCACGAGCGCGACAAATTGTAGATAAGGAATGGTGGGAAATAAATGACATGACGTATTAAAAGTAAGTACAAGTATAAAATAATTTCAAATAATCGGACGTCTGAAACTTAAAAGTAACTTGAAGCAGAGATTGGATCTCAAAATTGGAAATTTAAATCTCTTTTAGTATAGGTAGGTATAGGTACCACTTAATGATCTAGCTACAGAAGTTTTACTTCTAACACGTGTACGGTGCTACACGCGTATATTTTTATTTTTTTCTTTTTATTGCCAATTCAATTCATATTAAATTTCTGATACCAATTATTTCAATTTTCAAGTCCATTAATAACATAACTAATTTCATTATTTAATTTTGTTTTTCTTATGTAATTACTTATATAAATTAAATTGTGTAAGTACTTGAGCCACTGTTGTGCGTCCGCTTTGGCCCTGGCAGAATACCAGCGTCAAAGATTCGTCTGTGACATTGCTGAGTCAGGGCCATTTCACTGCCGTGGTACAGTCACATAACCACACAGCTGTAGGTACCTACTGTTAATTGTATAGTGCGTGCTATTATGTGCCGTCTATTTAAATTGATTTTTTTGTTATTAATTTATGTGCGTGTACCATGTCCTTTGAATAAATGATTTATCTATCTATCTATCTATCTATCATTTTCGACGTATCAAAATCGATATCTCGACTGGGGAGATCATCTCGATAGCGCGAGAATCGGGAGTGTTTACATAAACTTCACTTTATCAACAGGCCCTAATAGACCAGTACGTGCACTGGAACGAGCAGCTCGGCGAGTGGCAAGTGAAGTGCGTCGCGTACACTGGGAACAACATGAGCGTACCGCGCGCCAGGGACGAGGCACCCAAGCACAAGCTAGTGAGTACAGATTACCTGCCTCCGTAGACCGATAGTCCAGAAACCATGAAAGATCGAATGGATTTAATCGAATTCTCAAAACGAGTTCGATCGAGCTTTGTTCTTATACGATGGTACGCAACCGTTCGTGTGCGATTCCGACTCGCACTTGGCCGATTCTT
>OY735282.1:3538278-3574216 GCA_963457715.1 Argyresthia albistria
AATCAGGATTCGGTCGAGTACTTTGGTTTCTACATAGAAAAGACTGTCATCCAGGTAACCAAAAGTTTTGCCTTTATGTGACTTCGTGGCGTTTACGCTCATTGTCATTTATTTATTTATTTTATTTTCTTAATTAGGAAAACAAACAGCTTAATCTATTACATAACAAAAAAAAACAATGAGTTAACACACAAGCCAATAAAGTTTTCACAAAAAAAATTGACAAAGGTACTCAGAAGGTACTCTGAGTACCTTTGTACTCTTCTTACATGGGGAATGATACCGTATGTATTTACTTGCAGGTTCAATAAGTTCGCTGAGCAGCAGCGAAAGTGCTGCCATACCGGAGGAGAGGTTACAGAACGGACATGCCACAGACACGGTGCCAGACATACAGGTAGACAAACCTTGTATTAAATAATCCTTTCCGTCCTAGGTATGCTGGAAGAGATCTCTTAACATGTTGAACACCGGAACAAATAAAATCGGTCAAGGGCGGGTCGGAATCGCACACAAAGGGTACCGTACCATCGTACAACACAACTCAAGCACTCAAAACAATAAAACAAAAACAAAAAGAAAATTAAAAAAGATTATGCCCTCACGGTGATTTGAACTCACGACCTACGGATTGAGGGCCTACAACATACCGGCTGAGCGACCACAACGATGTGGGTTGACGCGAAATATACCATCATATTGAAATGCGTGGGTGTATCAAAACAAGTCTCTTGTATGGGGACTCCCTTTAATTTGTAATATCTCTCGTATTTCAGTATTTGTTGTTGTTGCGGCAACAGATGTACACATTCTGTAAAAATTTCAACTTTCTAGCTATTACGGTTCGTTCTCTAGGACCCGCTGACGGATGGACGGACGGACGGACGGACGGACAGCGGAGCCTTAGTAATAGGGCTTCGTTTAGCACCCTTCGGGTACGGTACCCTAAAAAGCTACTTTTCCATTCCTGTCATGGGAGACCATGTGGTCGGCACACCTCAATTTTTTGCTTGGCTCCCAGGACCAGTTGAGTTGCGCCCACATGGTGACCGCACGGCGTTCAACGTTTTAATAGAGGGCTCGCTTTTGTACATATTTTTTCTGTATATGAAGATAGACGCCTTTTTTTTACACGAAACTATTTCCTTTACTGATATACCAAAAAGGTCTTAGTATCACTCTGAGACCTTGGTTACTTCCACATGGTATCTCAGGATGTTTTCCTATTTTCAGATAAAACACCCAAGCTTTTTCAGCATGTTTCACTTGAAGGTTAATTATAAATCATATAATTACAGTAACTTACGTCAAATAAATGTTAATTTTGGATCTTTCTTTACGTATTTGTGTAGATGTATTTGTAAAATGTTCAAGTTCAAAATTTTTATTGACGATAAAATCATACATATTACTTAGTCCACGTAATGTATATTTTTTTGTTATTACGAGTATTTGTAGCTGAGTATACGTAAAATGAAATATTATTTAGTCGTATCCCAGTAGATCAGTTAATATTTAAAAGTTTAGTTTTTACGTTTTACACTTTTGCCCAATGGATAGAGAATTAGAATGTCTGGGGAGATTACATTAATTACAACATAGCCATTTTTTTCAGGAATCGTTGAGTATCGTGTAGGTATGCTGAATCTAACTTTTGTTGGGCCAAAAACCTCCACTTTTTCCAGTTTTCACGTTATATTCGAATACAGTCCAAAGTAAATAATAACCGGCTAAGGGCGAGTCGGACTCGCGCACGAAGGGTTCCGTACCATTATCTATAAAATACAGCAAAAAAAAAGTATGGGAGCCCCCCCTAAATATTTATTTTATTTTATTTTAATTATTTATTTTTTAAGTAAATAATATACTCAATATATTGTGAACATTTTAAGCGTCTACCTGCTACCATTATCAATATCGAGCAAAAATGAGCAAAAAAAATCACGTTTGTTGTATGGGAGCCCCCCTTAATATTAAATTTCTTTTGATTTTTAGTATTTGTTATTATAGCGGCAACAGAAATACATCATCTGTGAAAATTTCAACTGTCTAGCTACCACGGTTCATGAGATACAGCCTGGTGACAGACAGACGGACGGACAGCGAAGTCTCTGTAATAGGGTCCCGTCTGGCACCCTTCGGGTACGGAACCCTAAAAACCGTGTTTGAGTAAATCAAAGAAGACAACATTTCGCGTCGAAGACAAAAGGAAATACTGAAATGGGCTTAAAAACTGCCTATTGCTCCCTTCAGATGCCACCACTGTAGACTGCCCATTTTGACAGTTCTTCATAGTTTATCTGTTGCAACCAGAGACGACATGGCGGTTCTTGGGTCACTCCATAGTACTGCTACTACTGCGATGAGCTTTCAGTTTCAAACCTGAGTCACATCGCCCCTCCACACCTCCGCAGAAGACAGGCACTGAACAGAGAAGCCGATAAGATACGAGCCCGGCCCAGTCTGCCTGCACACGACTACTTCTGTAGACCACCCCCGCACCGGCTCAAGTCTCGAAACCCACCTTACGCTTCAGCAAAAAACTCACTCCAGTTCGACCTCTCCGAGAGCTGGAAGTCAGGGTGGAGCCAAGCTACTGTTGGAACGACCGTGAACGACCTCGACCCTACGTCCAAGTTACCGGGTTTCGGCTTACCGCGCAACCAATGGTGCCGCCTGAACAGACTCCGGACTGGGCACGGTCGGTGCAACTACTTCCGACACAAGTGGGGTTGGAGAGATAGTGCTATGTGTGAGTGTGGGGTACAAAAACAGACCATGGAGCACATCGTTCAGCGCTGCCCTTTGACATCATACAGTGGACCCCCCCCGAGATCTGTTTGACCTTCCTCCTGACGCAGCCAACTGGCTTAGTTCATTAAATATTTCCCTGTAGCCTATTCACTCGAGCCATACGATTAAATAAAGTTTCAAATTGGTCCAGTAGTTTGAATTTTATGGGAATCCAAAATACACCTAAAATAATTGAAACAAAAAGTAAACTTTAGAAAAAACCGACTTCCACAAACCCCATTTGATTGAGTTTAATACAAACTGTAACCCCTTATCCCCCCCCCCCCTTGGGGAATTAATTTTGTCAAATCCCATATCAGTGCTACCCCACGCTACTAAGGAACCCCTGTACAAAGTTTCATGGCTCTAGGTCCACCGGTTTAGGCTATGCGTTGCCTGCCCGACTGCCACGCATTGTATTTGTACCCATTTGTGGCCATATGTGGTCTTCATCAGCAGTTCCTCATCACAATATTATGCTTACACATGGTAAGCTTACACATTTGCACGAGTTATTATGAAAAACACAAAAATCACTATAGGTCTGCCTATAATATTTGAAGAGTTCCCTCGATTTCTCCAGGATCCCATCATCAGATCCTGACCTGGTGTCAATGGGACCAATGGGAAGTTAAACCCTTTCATACAAAAAAATAATTTTCCAAATCGGTCCATCCGTCTAGGCGCTATCGGGGAACATACATAAAAAAAGAAAAAAAAACAAATATCCGGACGAATTGTAAACCTCCTCCTTTGGGAAGTCGGTTAAAAAGTCAAACTAATGGACCAATTTAAGTATTTCCTTTTGTCGTCGTGGCGAAATGTTGTCTTCTTTGCTTTACTTATACACGGTTTTTTACAAATATGGACTGTTTTCGAATGAAACGTGAAAAACTGGAAAAAGTCGAGGTTTTTGACCCACCAATAGTTTTCAATGTAGCAAATGGCAGCTGCGAAATATTGCAACATTGGATTTTGGATACTTCCAGATGGCGCTAAACTAAGAATACAGGGTGTAACAGAAAGGGGTGTACAAGCCGAAAGAGGGTTGTTAGGGACATCATTCTGAACAACTTTCACTATGGGACCGACTTGATCAAAGCAACTTTATTTATATTAACTCAGTACATTACGGGGCTTGCGCTCAGCTGATCTGTATGGTGGAGTGAAAAATAAAGTTGCTCTGATCAAGTCGGTCCCATAGTGAAAGTTGTTCAGAATGATGTCCCTAACAACCCTATTTCGGCTTGTACACCCCTTTCTGTTACACCCTGTATATCCTTTAAGTCTTAGTCCATCTTGTGATATTTGCAATTTAGCGTTGGTGCTACGTCAAGCGATATTCTCGAACTGTGAGGCGCTTTCGGAAATGTAGCGCCGGTGACATTTGTCTGTTTTAACCGTTTATTTGGGTACACCGCCGCTCGCAAAGCACTTTGAAAATTGTAAATCTGGTGTTTTAATGTCCTCACAACCGGACCGGACCTTTAGCAAGCACAACCCTCTTTTCATGTTTAACTTGACTGCACCATGAGAACTTCTGGCACTGAACAGACCGGCAAGGAGACATCTAAATTTAATGGGCAGAGTAAAACACGACGAACGGTGGTTGGAAACCAGGGAGCACTTATCCAGTGGAGAGCGCATAGATACGTTTTCCTTTGAAACACAACTCACCAATTTACGGGCGGCGGGGGACGAGGTAAGAGAGCTGTGATTGGTCAGCCGCTGCGAAACTGTCTGGCGTACCGTTATCGTACATAGGTAGCATACGTTGAATACAACAAACGTTTGGCGAGCCGCATTCCCCCGCAGGCACAGTCAATTGGATATATAGTCTCTGGTGGAAACACTCAAGAGAAAGCGCCTAATGAGAAAACAATCGGCTCCACCACATAACGCCGAGTTTGCTTGTGACCGTTGTGGCAAGCAGTGCAGATCCCGTGGCGGTCTGTTCAGTCACAAGATAAAAATGTGACTCGCAGCATATACAGCCACAGATACTATAATATTATACTAATACAGATAGACCACCTGGAACAAAATATGACACCGGCGTAAACTGAGTTGCTACGGAAGCTTCTTTAGTTCGAGGCCATTATCGCTTGGTGCAGCACAATCAAAAAATTGCACATAAGTACCACGAGATGGCGCTAAGATATATAGGATTTATTCTAAGATTAGCGCCACCTAGAAGTATGTTAACTGAAACCATGGCGTTTAAAGTACAAATCTTACTCCTCACGCCGCCATCTCTTTTTTACGAAGGGTTACTAATTCTAATTTGTATGGGTTGAACAGCCTGTGATACAGCAGCTATAATAAACATCTGAAAAGTATTAAGGCCAATAATGGTGGTTTATAGCAGCAGCTCGCCGACAATATTACATCTCTATTAATTAAAGCCCGGATTTTGACACTCGAAATCAACAATACGTTCGCCCACACGACTTTTGCCATGCGCGGCTGTGGAGCCATAGTCTTTCTAACCTACGTACACATCAGAGTTATTGAAAACAAAGGATAAAGTCTCTTTAGCTGTTATTTGTTGGTTTATTGAAGCAAAAGAAAGGGAAATAAGGCACTATTATTAGTGAAATTATTTTATTTAGTTCCCAACATTTAAGTTTAATAAAAAGTTTTTAATCGGTATATCACTTGCCTTAGGCCCCAAAACCTTATTTCTCGTCCTGGCAACCTGGAATATCTGCATACTATTTGTGAGTTGGTCGATCAAAGTGTCACGTTCTTTAAATTTGTGACCATCAGGAAATTCTCTCAACGCCTTGCATACGCTCCTAATGCACTTCTTAGCTCCCTCAGCTGTGGTTAGGTCTACGGCCATTTGCACAAGGAGAGCTTCTGCAAGGCAAGCCCTCTGCGCTTCATTCAGGGTATTGTTGAACTCCTTGGGTTCACAAATATGGCAAGAACACACCACGTGGAATTCTTTGTATAGGACTGTCCTGCGATCCGTCGATTTTAAAGCCGTGTTCTGGCTGAAAGAGAACACAACTAAAATAAGTAAAAGCCCCTTCATGTCACTGCCGCCCCTCCCACCGCAGTAACGGAGACGAGTAAGAATGAGCCATACTCCATCACGCTGGGTGAGTGCGGGTTGGTGAAATGGTATTACATACTACCAAGAACGACTATTACATACTACCAAGTAGCGATAGTAGCCTGGACCTCCAGCTTCACGTATCATCCGAAACACGGAACGTCCGATAAAGTATGATAAATTGATAATCTTATTGGAACATGCTCGGCACCGGGATTCGAACCTGCATCTCCTGCTTGAGAAGGAAGCGTGAAACCAAGCGTGAAAAAAGCTTGACGTGAAGCGTGAAGCAAGCGAGAGAGGGAGAGAATTTATGAGATTGTTCTTGTGATGTGATGTAAAAATAATACTGAGAATACTTACAGGTAAGATATGGTCAACTCCTCACCACGGTTTATGGGTCTCAAGGCAACCAATGCAATCTTATTGTTAAGCCCGACAACAGCAAGGTTGGCATCGCAGCATTTATGCTTCAACTTGCCGGCGAAAGAAAAATATCCTCTGTTCAAAATGCCTTGAAAATACAAGGAGTAGCCACCAGAGCCAGCTGCTTTATCCTTCAGAGCCATCGATTCTTGGATTAGTATTTGCGGTGCGAACAAACGTAAACCAAATGAGAGTCTTGCTATGGCTCTAATTGCCTTTTGTTTCGCGTCATAAGCTTTTGGCAAAAAAGAAGGCACGTCTGAAAGAAGGTGCAACAATACTGCAAAGTCCCAGCTGTAGTTGTACATCATTCCATAGTTCAAATGCTTCTCGTCATCAAAGTTTAGCAAAGAAAATGGATTTTTGGCATCGCAAATATCGTTCTTTAAACTTCTTTTCATCATTTTCCTGCCCATCTCTTCAGAAGCTGTTACTACTTGTGACCAGTCCTTAGACGTTTTGCAAATTTTTATGGCAGCTTTAACAGACATACCAAAATAAACGGAGTTTTCGGAAACTTGGGCCAGAAACTCCATAATGTGACACTCTATATCATGGTACTCTTCGTTGCATTTGCTTCTGCAGTTGCTGCTTCCACAAAAAAGGGCGAAACAGCACTTCTCACAAGGGATCAGGTTCAGGTCTAACTTGTGACAGTAGTGGCAGGATGATAACTTGTATTCCAGCCCACTCGAACTTATGAATGCTTGTTCTACTGCCACCACCTGTCCTACTTCAATGTGCTTTAAAGCAACGATTTCAGGAGCTCCTGACTCCAAAGTGACGCCCACATGGCTGCTTGCGCAAGGTATCTCGGGATTCCTTTCTACATCAAACCTGAAAAAGTCTTCTTGCATGAAGAATTTTTTCTCTGCCATTTTCTCCCTCTTCAGTTGCGCTTTACATTCAATTTGGCGCTTTCTGAGCTTTTCAACTAGGTCCTCAGGACATCCTAATGTGAAGACTGTCTCGATGTCCTTTAGTGCTGCTATGAAATGTTTTAAGAAGAAGAGTAAAGCAGACCTGTTGCTAAAGGCTAGTTTCATCTGCAGGGAGCCAGCCGGTGCGAACAATAGGGCTTTATTATAACACTCCAAAGATTTTTGGAACTCCTTTCTTTGTAGCGCTTCGTTGCCCAGTTTCCTATGCATTTCGGATGCTTCCCAGTCCTTTGTCTTCTTCTTAAACTGCGGCATCCTGTTTGTGGTCTTCAACAATTGAGCTGCCATCATCACAACTTGAGATAGATCGTCTTCCCCCATCGCGGCGTATAGGTGATGTGATAGGTCCTCATTTTCCATTAAATAGTTGAGATATACTGGTCTGTCCCATCTGGCTAAGTTATATTTCCGTAACTCGTCCTCCATGACGCTGCCTGGAATAGAGAAAAACCGCTTTAGAATACTTTTACATTTTAAACTTTCTAATAAAGTGATTGTCCATCTATAATATTAAAACCCTTGCTCTCGCTCCGAAGTCTATTGTTCTCCATTATAAGTGTGCAAGACTGCACATCTTTTTGTATAATCTTTTTTGGTTTTGATACGTTCTTTTGTCTATTTCTACAGTCGTCAGATTACATAGTGTTTCTCACCAAACCAGTGCCTATTTTTACTACAGTCCATAATAGTAAGTTTTTTCGGCCTATGTCCTTATGAGAGTATACTGATTACAAACAGTAACTAAAATTGGTCGTTATTCGTAGTTCGACGGTACGTTGGTTTTTGTAGTTCTTACTTATTTATATTATTATAAGATAACACAGGAATAGGAAAATTTTCGCTTCGCTCATTCCCCTACCCCTACCCTGACCCTAAACCACTTCTCCCTAATATTTGCGATTATAGTAGATAGTTGGCAAATAAAGACTTTTTGTATTTTGTATTTGTTTGTATTTTGTAGTTACACAAGGGGCGTAAGTGAGTTATATCGGAACAAGATCCAATTAGGCGCCCGTGCGAGCGTGCGCTCGCAAAGGGCGCTTAAGGATTAAGTGTTGCTGAGGTATTAAGACGGCCGCCCGGGCGAGCAAATCGGGCGAGGTCTAACATAGTTCGAGGGTGAAATAGCTACTTACAACCCTAGAAACATTCTACTTTACATCATTCATGCGAGGTAAATAAAACATTTATACAGGTTGTAACTGAAAGGTGCAGTCATATTTTAGGGATTTGAAAGGGACATCATTCTGAACAACTTTCACTATGAAACTGATTTGATCAGAGCAACTTTATTTTTCACTTTTCCATACGTCTCGTGCCGGGAGGTCAGTTGATTTGTATGGAGAAGTGAAACATAAAGTTGCTCTGAACAAATCGGTTTCATACCTAGTGAAAGTTGTTCAGAACGATGAACCATTACGCACCCACTATAAAGCATAGTATTCGTACGTTCGTAATAATACCATGCATGACGTACCCACTATTAAGCATAGCCTGGCCGTGAAGTGATTTGAAAATGGAACGTTTTATAGACTTTTCACAGCAGTAAATCCTTCTTACTGATCATGAATGATGTAATAGTAGATTGTTACACAAGGGGCGTAAACGAACTTTTTTGAACAAGATCCAATTTGGCGCCCGTGCGCGCGCAGTTCGCAAAGGGCGCTAACGGATTGACTGAACCCGAGATATTTCGTGGATGAAATAGCTACTTACAACCAGAGGTAAGCATTTTACTTTGCATCATTCATGCGAGGTAAATAATAATTAATAGTTTATGAAACTGTTGCATAATACCTAGTTATGTGCAGTTTCATACACTACTTTACCTACTCTCATACTTAAGTGTCTCTCTTACAAAAATCAAAGTTAAACACAACAATATTTCCACAACAATCAGTGCTTAGACACAACCAACAAAACGTTGTCACGTCAAGTTGACGTTTTTTTGCCGCCAAAACCCAGCACATCACAGCGCATGCGCGGTGCATGGCCCACAGTATCAAACCTACGATCAATGAACCTCTTTATTTAAATCTTCCTGCCTCCAAGTACTTATCAAACACTGAGTGGCTGTTTGGTTGTCAACTATAGCTAAAAAAAAACTTTCCAACGATACAGACTATCTACACCTTGGCTGTATGGTTTCATGACCCTTGCCTTTCCCAAAAAAAGTAGAACTGTATCGTTATGGAAAAATAGTTTAATAATAATATTAGTTTTGTTCGGGAAGTAGTGTTATTTTTTTATTTATTCGATTACTATATTGCGTTTATAAAGTACGTCATTATGAATTCGATTTCAAGTTTGTAATTTGAACTTTATTACATGAGAGTAGATAAAACATTTATACAGGTTTTAACTGAAAGATGCAGTCATATCTTAGGGATTTTTAGGGACATCATTCTGAACAACTTTCACTATGAAACCCTTTTGATCAGAGCTACTTTATATTTCACTTCTGAACCATTACGCAAAGTGATTTGAAAATGGATTGTGTTGGAAATGCCAACTTTCACGGACTCTGCTGTGGACAGCAGTAAAACCTCTTTACTGAGCTTGGATGATTATAGTATGGATGGAATTGGATGTATAGTACTTGGATTTAATAGTAGATTGTTACACAAGAGACGTAAGAGAGCTATTAAGAACCAATTTGGCACAAGTAACGTAATGTAAGTAATGTTAAGTATATATTTTTATCTAAAAAGTGAAATTAAAAGAGTTATGAATTGTTTCAGGAATCAGTTCACACTTGGCCGATTTAAAAAAAAACCTAATAAAACCTGCACTTGAACTTGCATAAGCATGCTTGATTGATAGTGGATGCATTATAATATTGTCTAGTTTGATATGTAGTGTAAATCCCATAACTATGCATAGGTATGCTAAAACATGTGATTTGAAAATGGAACGTTTTCAAATTAACCATGCAATGTGTTTGTGATGGAAAGGCCAACTCACACGGACTCCGTGGACAGCACTAATACCTCTTTACTGAGCTCGGATGATGTAAAATATATCCCAACAAAACATGCATATGCATATACAAAAACGCCAGTCTCGCAGCCTGCGCAGTTAATTCTACCGTAAAAAGTTGTGAGATCTAATTTTAAACCAAGTCGGTTAATTTAACCAGTATCTGTGTATGGTAGAATCTTTCCAACAACTTTATTATCGTATACTGTTAAGTACCTACCTAATTAGTTAACTAATAACATTTATAGTGATCGGATCAATATAAGACATCTTTATTTCTTCAATAATAATTAGAATGACTTGGCAATCGCACGTAGAAAAGTTGTCGACTATAGGACCGTGTGTGCAACGTAATGTACCTATTGCTCTCGCTCCGAAATAATTCGTTGTTTTCTTATTAGTTAAGTTTTTCTTTATTTAGAGATATGTTGTGTTGAGCAATAATATTCATTTGTGCTCTGGGTGCTATAGAGTGGTCAGTTGAGCGCGATTGCCAAGTTATTCTAATTATTATTGAAGAAATAAAGATGTCTTATATTGATCCGATCACTATAAATGTTATTAGTTAACTAATTAGGTAGGTACTTAACAGTATACGATAATAAAGTTGTTGGAAAGATTCTACCATACACAGATACTGGTTAAATTAACCGACTTGGTTTAAAATTAGATCTCACAACTTTTTACGGTAGAATTAACTGCGCAGGCTGCGAGACTGGCGTTTTTGTATATGCATATGCATGTTTTGTTGGGATCTCATTTCTTTTTGTAAGTAACTTTCCTTTTTTTCTTTTCGGGTACTATTTCTTGTGCGTTAGCTACCGACTTTCTCAAAGCCCACTCCCTATCTCTATGGGCTCTTCTCTGTGGCTTTGATGTTACGATTTGTGACAAGTCTGGGCGGTGAATTATATAAATATAAATCATACCTCAAACCAAACCATACCATATTCAGGAAATGCACACCTAGCGACATCTAATGGGGAATAGCGATATTAGACAATATTGTAACCGCTTTATTAGGGTTCCGTACCCGAAGGGTGCCAAACGGGACCCTATTACTGAGACTTCGCTGTCCGTCTGTCCGTCCGTCCGTCCGTCTGTCACCAGGCTGTATCTCATGAACCGTGGTAGCTAGACAGTTGAAATTTTCACAGATGATGTATTTCTGTTGCCGCTATAACAACAAATACTAAAAATCAAAAGAAATTTAATATTAAGGGGGGCTCCCATACAACAAACGTGATTTTTTTGCTCATTTTTGCTCGATATTGATAATGGTAGCAGGTAGACGCTTAAAGTGTTCACAATATATTGAGTATATTATTTATTTAAAAAATAAATAATTAAATTAAAATTAAATTAATATTTAGGGGGGCTCCCATACATTTTTTTTGCGGTTTTTTATAGATAATGGCACGGAACCCTTCGTGCGCGAGTCCGACTCGCACTTGGCCGGTTATTTAAATCATAGCTGGAACCAAACCATACCGCGATTCAAGATACACATAGCGACTAGCGACATCTAATGGGGAATAGCGATGAATCGAAGTAGTCGTGTACTGAGCTTATTGATAATTAATATATTATGAAATTGGGGCTAAAATTGCGCAATGTTTGAGTTTTCCTTGGCTTTGCAGGCTAAACTCTAACCATGCTCAAAATTTTAAGCTTGTGGGTTCGCTAGAAGTAACCTTTAGAGTTTTCATGATCGTGAATCAGTGAGTCAGTGAGTGTCAAAATTGAGGAACTTTGAATTGCTGTACCTTCAACTCTACTGGTTCAAATTTATTGAAATTTTGAGAATATGTCTTATGACATGGTGCCTTTTAGCCGCCGGGAATTCAGGTTTCTATCTTTATTCACAACGGAGTAACAGGTAGGTCAAATATGCTCTGAATGGCTTCCTGTAAAGGATGTTACTGCTGCGCCCGTATGTTTTGCTTTTTGCTCGACTTGGCTTGGGGGCGCTGCCGCGCCCCCAGATTTCTATTAAAAATATATATTTTGGGCATATGAAGAAAGAACACTCGACACCCTTCACTCACCTTAAATCGGTATCCGTAAATCAAAATAAACGTATACACATCAAAATCACAGCGGTTTGAACCACTTCGAACGATTAACTGAACTGACTGTTTGGCTGGCAGGTATCTATACTTAGTTGACGTTCGCTCCCTGCCACTGCAATTCCCCGAAATATCACCCAATTGCCTCGTACACTTTAGTTCTTGTTTCGAACGTATTGTATTGTAAATTCTGTTTTTAACATTGTTAGGTCAATACGTAGAATCGAACAAAAAACAACCATCAAATCCGACCGGACTTAGATCACTGATTAGTATAATGACACCTATTTAGTTAACGAACCAGTTTTAAGCATTCCGTACAGTAAACGCGATAAGAGTTTGGCTTTGACCGTTATTGCGCAGAAATCAGAAATTGGGTATCAACGGGCAATTAGCGGGGTGCGGGGCGGGTGTGTAGGCGCACGCGGTGCTCTGATTGGCGCTCCAGTCGTTCCCTGCGCAGTAATCCCCTCCACCCGAAGGTCAAAGCCAAACTCTTATCGCGCGAGCTGTACTCTGGTTGCCTTTACGGGGAACCTCCCTACATAGACAAAGCAGAGACAAGAGACGAGAATAAAACAAAAGTTTAATACGTCTTCTGTCTCTTTCTCGTGTCTTGCAGTACCTACTCCCAGGGTGTGTTCAGTAACTTCGCACCGAGTGTGATTGTCGTCGGGCGATAGTCGCCCGATGAGAGTTGTAGTTACTGAATGGTCCCCGGTGTGACTATCTGTCAAACAAAACTGACGTATTTTCATGGGCTGACGCATGGAGGTATAAATATAATGGAGAGGCAATACTTTACTAGATGCAGAGTGTTATGCAAATATGACGAATTCTCAACCGAAAGAATAAAAATATTTTTGTCTTTCCAACTCCTCGCCTATGAGAGTAGATTATACCCGGCCAAGTGCGAGTCGGACTCGCGCACGAAGGGTTCCGTACCATTATCTATAAAAAACAGCAAAAAAAAAAAATGTATGGGAGCCCCCCCTAAATATTAATTTAATTTTAATTTAATTATTTATTTTTTAAGTAAATAATATACTCAATATATTGTGAACATTTTAAGCGTCTACCTGCTACCATTATCAATATCGAGCAAAAATGAGCAAAAAAATCACGTTTGTTGTATGGGAGCCCCCCTTAATATTAAATTTCTTTTGATTTTTAACCGACTTCCCAAAGGAGGAGGTTTACAATTCGTCCGGATGTTTGTTTTTTTTTTTTTTTTTATGTCTATCCCCCGATAGCGCCTAAACGGATGGACCGATTTAGAAAATTATTTTTTTGTTTGAAAGGGTTTACCTTCCCATTGGTCCCATTGACACCAGGTCAGGATCTGATGATGGGATCCTGGAGAAATCAAGGGAACTCTTCAAATATTATAGGCAGACATATAGTGATTTTTGTGTTTTTCATAATAACTCGTGCAAATGCACATGGTAAGCATAATATTGTGATGTGGAACTGCTGATGAAGACCACATATGGCCACCAGATCTGCTCAATACTAGTAATAAATACTCGCAAACAGATTTTAAAATAGTGTATTTCTTTCCAAGGCGGTAACAAGAATGCCCCTAAAGTCAAAGTATAACATCTATTTATAACATCTTTTCCCTCCATCTTCTGCGCTAGTTTTCGCGGTTAAACACATCCTTCTTCAGACTATCCAAAACCGGAAATGCCTATTACATATCTTATTTCTAACACGAATTCTATAATTACTAAAAATATTCTGTATAGTTCTAAAATTGGCTTTAACATTATCAATATTTATTAAATTATAAAAGACCTCATTAAACCATAAGGTTTATATTAGTATCAAACGGAAATGACTAAATACATCGCCTGTTACCATTTTAAACATGTCACTTCCTGTTGCAAGTCGAAAACATTTACATTTGAATTAAACAGATTAACGATATGACCTTCATTTAATAGCTATAAAATCAGAATAGAATATATTATGATTTTAGAGCTTCAATTTTCAATAAACAGATAGCCAAAACAGTATATGTCTATAACGGATGTATTCCTACATCCGGCCACAGGTTCGACAGAGTTAAAGTTCTAGAAACGAGGACATATTCACGATTTAAACTAACGACAAATGTAAATTAAAGAAATGATGATTAATTATGATTAATATCAAACATAAATAAGAATTCAAAAGTATCTTCATAATCCTTCAAATAATCTAAACGGAAATGGTAACCGTGTTGCTTTACGTTGCCACTAGATGGCGTTAGGTGTAAGTATGGTGAAACATCACAAGGTGTAACTAACAAGAGCTAACATTCGACCGTCCTGACACTGAAGTTTGTCTCTAAACTTATACAATTAATTCTACAATACATTACTTTTACAATACAAGGTATACTATTTCACCAAGAAATAAAACATCAAGACATTGAAAACGTGCCCATTATTCCAAAAAGGCTTCTCTATCGGCACCTGATCCATCATTTCTTAATCTATAGTACAATTACCATAGGTTCAATGATCGCATCAGACTTCCAGATCTTCAGTGTTAATATCTGCACCTGATCCCTCATTCCTGAATCTACTATAGTGCAATGACTACAGATTCATGAATCGTATCAGACTTCCAGATCTTCAGTTTTAATATCTGCACCTGATCCCTCATTCCTGAATATATAGTACAATGACCACAAATTCATGAATCGTATCAGACTTCCAGATCTTCAGTTTTAATATCTGCACCTGATCCCTCATTCCTGAATCTATAGTACAATGACCACAGATTCATGAATCGTATCAGACTTCCAGATCTTCAGTTTTAATATCTGCACCTGATCCCTCATTCCTGAATCCATAGTACGATGACCACAGATTCATGAATCGTATCAGACTTCCAGATCTTCAGTTTTAATATCTGCACCTGATCCCTCATTCCTGAATCCATAGTACAATGACCACAGATTCATGAATCGTATCAGACTTCCAGATCTTCAGTTTTAATATCTGCACCTGATCCCTCATTCCTGAATCCATAGTACAATGACCACAGATTCATGAATCGTATCAGACTTCCAGATCTTCAGTTTTAATATCTGCACCTGATCCCTCATTCCTGAATCTATAGTACAATGATGACCACAGATTCATGAATCGTATCAGACTTCCAGATCTTCAGTTTTAATATCTGCACCTGATCCCTCATTCCCGAATCCATAGTACGATGACCACAGATTCATGAATCGTATCAGACTTCCAGATCTTCAGTTTTAATATCTGCACCTGATCCCTCATTCCTGAATCTATAGTACAATGATGACCACAGATTCATGAATCGTATCAGACTTCCAGATCTTCAGTTTTAATATCTGCACCTGATCCCTCATTCCCGAATCCATAGTACGATGACCACAGATTCATGAATCGTATCAGACTTCCAGATCTTCAGTTTTAATATCTGCACCTGATCCCTCATTCCTGAATCCATAGTACAATGACCACAGATTCATGAATCGTATCAGACTTCCAGATCTTCAGTGTTCGTATCTGCAGTAGACCCCTCACTATGAAACTGAGATATTAGAACGTCAGGGTCTCATAACCGTGACCATCATTCCAAATATTCAATTCAAATTCGTTTGTAAATTGGGTAATAGCTCAGCTATAGTGGCTATATATCGACCACCATCACATAAAAAAAATCGACAATTATCTGAATAGCCTACAAATGACTGACGCTTCACAAGCATTCAATAGTGCCGTTTTCTCAAAGTAATATTCGTCTAAGTTTTCCCCAAATTTTAATCGTTTTTCTAGCATATCTGACAAGAGAGTACCATAGTTGACTTCAGACGGAAACGCTTTGCACAAGAGGATTTGCCATTCGTCCCAGCTATGCAACACGGATGTTTGGGTTTGATACCATTTTTTAGCATTACCTACCAGTTTGGGCAAAGCATAGTGTCTGATTTGTTTCTCATCCCTGGCCGATTGGCGAAATCTCTTTCTTGATGGACTAATATTTCGTTCCCGAGATCGGCTCGTTCTAGGTGTCCTGCGGCTTCTATCACGATCTCGACGTTTACCACGCCGATAGCTTCTGGATCTTGAACGTGATCTTCTGGATTTTGAGCGGTCCATCGTGGGGCAGTTGAAGACTTTGCTTCTTTCGTAGAACCACTTCTGATAATAAATACTCGCAAACAGATTTTAAAATAGTGTATTTCTTTCCAAGGCGGTAACAAGAATGCCCCTAAAGTCAAAGTATAACATCTATTTATAACATCTTTTCCCTCCATCTTCTGCGCTAGTTTTCGCGGTTAAACACATCCTTCTTCAGACTATCCAAAACCGGAAATGCCTATTACATATCTTATTTCTAACACGAATTCTATAATTACTAAAAATATTCTGTATAGTTCTAAAATTGGCTTTAACATTATCAATATTTATTAAATTATAAAAGACCTCATTAAACCATAAGGTTTATATTAGTATCAAACGGAAATGACTAAATACATCGCCTGTTACCATTTTAAACATGTCACTTCCTGTTGCAAGTCGAAAACATTTACATTTGAATTAAACAGATTAACGATATGACCTTCATTTAATAGCTATAAAATCAGAATAGAATATATTATGATTTTAGAGCTTCAATTTTCAATAAACAGATAGCCAAAACAGTATATGTCTATAACGGATGTATTCCTACATCCGGCCACAGGTTCGACAGAGTTAAAGTTCTAGAAACGAGGACATATTCACGATTTAAACTAACGACAAATGTAAATTAAAGAAATGATGATTAATTATGATTAATATCAAACATAAATAAGAATTCAAAAGTATCTTCATAATCCTTCAAATAATCTAAACGGAAATGGTAACCGTGTTGCTTTACGTTGCCACTAGATGGCGTTAGGTGTAAGTATGGTGAAACATCACAAGGTGTAACTAACAAGAGCTAACACTAGGTACAAATACAATGCGTGGCTGACGGGCAGGCAACGCATAGCCTAAACCGGTGCACCTAGAGCCATGAAACTTTGTACAGGGGTTCCTTAGTAGCGTGGGGTAGCACTGATATGGGATTTGACAAAATTAATTCCCCAAGGGGGGGGGGGGGGATAAGGGGTAACAGTTTGTATTAAACTCAATCTAATCAAATAGGGTTTGTGGAAGTCGGTTTTTTCTAAAGTTTACTTTTTGTTTCAATTATTTAGTATTTGTTGTTGTAGCGGCAACAGAAATACATCATCTGTGAAAATTTCAACTGTCTAGCTACCACGGTTCATGAGATACAGCCTGGTGATAGACAGACGGACGGACGGACGGACGGACAGACAGACAGCGAAGTCTCAGTAATAGGGTCCCGTTTGGCACCATTCGGGTACGGAACCCTAAAAATATAAAAAAACATATGTAGGTATTTCACGAGATTAGGCTATCACTAAAGTATTCCTGCTCTATCTGCACATTGAAAGGCCTTGACATGTTTTCGAGTGCCTCTTATTCTCATTGAAACTGCTATTATCTTAGAAACCCTACCATTTACGACATTTTGTCAAAGAATAGTTGTTGCTTGTAATTAAATTCTCTCCAACATAGTATGTAATTGTATAGGTGTACACGAAAATCCAAAATTTTAGGGTATCCCAGGCTTGATACAAAAATGTTTGAACCTTTACTATGTCCACACAGGCCCGTGAACCTGACAAACAGCAGTTGATCGAGCGGATAGTCTCCCTACAACGAGCGGCTGCGCGTCGAGCCGAACGCACGGAGTTCCTGGAGGAACATTCGCGGCAACTCACGAACGAGCTGAGAAACAAGGGGCGCGTGCTGCGGGCGTTGCTATGCGAAACTCCCAGGGGGCTGGCTAGCGACGAGCATAAGGTGGGACCATAGTATAAATAAGAAATAGTAAGTTCACTAGGCCCCTGTTCCAATGATAACTACCTACTCTTGCTCAAACGGCTAGGGTTGTCGCTTAACACGTGTCGCCCGGCGCCGCCGCCGGACGAATGACGTTGACTCGTCGCATGCATTGCTTGCATAGCCCTGTCTCGTAGCAAGCGAAGGAGGCGAGATTCGGCAATGTGTGCGTGTGGCGGCGCGTGCTTATACGGAATGCAATGTAGTTGTGTGTGTGCGGCTGATCTCTTTGATTTGTTTGAAGTGAACCTGGCGTGGTGGGACTGAGTGACTACTGGCTGACTGACTACTGAGTGAGTGAGTGGCTGACTGGCTAAATGACTGTCTGACTTCAACCTGGCTGGCTGACTGTATTACTGACTGAATAAGGTAGGATTGAATGACTGACTACTGACTGACTGTCTACTGAGTGAGTGAGTCAGTGACGTACTACAGATAGTCTTTCACGAACGAGCTGCGGAACAATGGGCGCGTGTTGGGGCGCATCAGTGTGAGACGCCGAGGGGGCTGGCTGGCTAGTGATGAGCATAAGGTGGGACTGAGTTACTGACTACTGACTGACTGACTGTCTTTCTGACTTACTGAATAAGGTAGCACGCGCTGACATGATATCGCTGACTGAATGACTACTGAGTGGGCGACTGATTGTCTTAATGACTGAATAAGTTTAGACTGTCTGGCTATAGCTGACTGACTGAACATCTACTGAATGCCCTGTGCGAGACTCCTAAGGGGCTGGCCAACGACGAGCCTAAGGCAGGATTAACTGGCTCTCGCTGACTGACTGGCTGTCGAGTGAGTGACTAATTGTCTTAATATCTTACTGAATAAGGTAGGACTGACTGGCTGTCGCTGACTGACTTGTAGCAGTCGCCGCAGGCAGCAAGACATCCACACGGCACGGCTGCCGGTGGGACACTGAAGCTCTGCGAAATGTGTGCATGCGCAGTGATGTACTCACGCTTCGTGACTTAAGGCTGCTTTTCCACCAGAGATGTACGAGGATGCGTAGCGAGGAATGTGTTTTTCAAGAACCAATAGAATCGCTTCATTTACCTAGCTTCACTCAGCACATCTCTGGTGGAAACGGCGGAGCGGAGCGAGGTTTTTGTACATACCAAACAATCGAGAGATTTGTCCGAGGAATGTGTTGCGAGGGATGTGTTGCGATGCGAGTAATGTGTTGCGAGGGATGTTTTGCGAGGAATCATCAATAGCCGAAACGCATCCTCGCACGGCTCGCAACGCACATTAATGCGCATTTTCACAGGTCCGCTGCACATCCTCGCACGACACATTTCCCTCGCACATCTCTGGTGGAAAAGCAGCTTGACCAAAACAAAGCGTTCAGCTCGCGTCCGCGGTGGCGATCAGTTTTTTTTAATGCAACTTACACTGCACAAGGTTCAAATTCGTACAGAAAAACTGATCGCCATCGCCACCGCGGACACGAGCTGAACGCGTTGGTTTAGTCAAGCCTTTACGACGTATCGGTGTTGAGACGCGGCGATGGAATCGCGCCTAATCGCGCCGCCTGCTACTCGTAGGGCAGCTAAATATTGTATATAGTTAGAACAAGTGGAATGCAAAATATATCGTCTTCAATACGCAATTATTCTTTTACTCCTGATATTGAACCCCTAAAGACCTTACGTCATCTGACTGTCCTGTGCACCTACCAGGGGTCTGGCCTTCGACGAGCATTAGGTGGGACCGACTGACTAACTGCCTGACTGACTAACTGCCTGACTGACTGAATAAGGTTGGACTGACTGGCTATCGCTGACAGACTGACTGCCTAAACCATTTCTAACTGACGACTGTCAGAACCACTACTGATAATCTCTGCTTTGGTGTGTGCTGCTCTTGACCTGCTTTTGATGTTAAATGTATTTTACTTGGACTTGGAATGAATATTGTAATTCGCCTTTACTTATTTCTTTCTGTTTGTTCTCATGCTGCTAAATGTAGCCGAAAAGGAAACTGACGAAGGTAAATGTCACTTTAGACCGCAAGGGAGAATATTATTAACAATATTAGTGCGATCTTTCAATCATCCTCAAATAACCGTCTGACGTCAGTCAGAAGATTATTTTAACTCTGACTCTATGTAGAGTTCTTAACTCAAACTCAAATCTCTTTATTTCTGTAGATATTCACAAATATATTTAGAAGAAGGGCAAAGAAGCTCCCGGCAGAGAAACTCCCTTATCGAAGCCTACACCTTAGCTAGGCTAACTCATTATGACACACCATACACAAAGTAAACATTTTACGCTAAAATGTATTCTGACACACTCGACAGAAGGAGATACTCAAGCACGGCGGCGGCGCGATGGCGGCTGTCTGGGGCGGAGACCCGGCCGGGCTCACACTGGAGCTGTCAGTCGAGATGAACACGAGACTGCAGGCCTTGTTGGAGGACACGCTGCTCAAGAATATCACGCTGAAGGTATGTACTCCTGAAATGTATTCTGACACACCTTACAGAAAGAGATACTCAAGCAAGGCGGAGCTGTCAGTCGATATGAACACGATGCTGCAAGTCATTGGCCTTATGATCTTTTCAGATGTTTATTACAGCGGCTGTGTGTGCTAGGAGTCACATTTTCTTTTCTGACTGAACAGACCGATACCGGATCTGCACTGCTTGACCCTAGTCTATAACTATCTCTATAATAAAATGGTAACAAGATCCTTTAAAGGTCAAAAGTGTCGTACTGGGTTCACGCTAAGCCGGCTGGACCATTGAAAGTTTCATTAAAATTAAGCTTATTATGAATATTATAAAAGAATAAGTCTGGCTAGAAGCCTGAAAATATAAGGTTAGCTGCTTTTATGATTAAACGATTCAATATGAAACGGTTGTGATAAAATCGCACCCTAACTGGGACAAATACATATCCAAAATTTGCGATGTTGTATGAGTCTGGTATT
This sequence comes from Argyresthia albistria, assembly GCA_963457715.1. NCBI lineage: Eukaryota > Metazoa > Arthropoda > Insecta > Lepidoptera > Argyresthiidae > Argyresthia > Argyresthia albistria. The sequence goes on from OY735282.1 coordinate 3,559,406, forward strand.
TATGTACGTTTTTTTTTTTTTAGAATAGATTAGACGTTTATTGCGTTATAATCTTACAGGCTACACATACATCCCACAAAACCAAATGTTAGTTTGGTTTGTCTGTGGGTCGGGAGTCGCACTTCATAATTGACTTAAATTAACTATGTAATATGATAAGCTATACAAAGCTAAGTAGGAACAGGTAGTTGTTACAGAAAGGTTTTGTAATGATAAAAACAGATTAATGTTTCTGAATTAGGTACTTAGGATCTAGAAGGTATTTTTTATACATGACTGAAAATTTGTTTTTACTCTTGTTAAGTAGTTTATTGTTTTAACTTATTTAATGTTGTGCACATGGGTCTACCTGTTGTTCAATTATTTCCTGTCCATCCTAGGTTTGCTGGAAGAAATCTCTTAATAGAGATAAGCTCGCCTTTGTCATGTGTTGTCCACTTTCAATTGTAAAATGTGTTGTTTTGTGCAATAAAGTATAATCAGTAATCAGAAAATCATAATAATGTCGACACGGAGGGGCACAGGTTTTTTTCGGATACGAATAATATTGAGCCGAACCGCCACGCCGCGGCTCAGTGCGGGAGGGCGGCGGCTTCATCTCCTGCGTGACAAGAAAGCGTATTAAACGAGCAAATAAAGTCACAGTTTTATTTATTTCCAGGAAAACATGGACACTTTGGGTGCAGAGATCGCCAGATTAAAAGGCCAGCCCAGCAAACAACCGCCTCCCAGCAAATAGCAGTGATATATGCTAAAGGATTCTTATTTTTTTAATATATCATACATAACAAAGCGTGTAAAAGTTGGTTGGCAGAGGACAACTGTGCCCACTTTCAGCCAGTTTTTCAATACTCCATTTTGCGTGACGGGGATAGTCAAATTATTTTCTTCTTTTTCAGGGTTCCGTACCCCAAGGGTGCCAAACGGGACCCTGCTACTAAGCCTCCGCTGTCCGTCCGTCTGTCTGTCTGTCAGCCAGCGGGCAGTATCTCATGTACCTACCGTAAAAGGTAAAGAGTTTGTATTTACTCAGAATGTGTATATCTGTTGCCAAAACATCAACAAATAAATAATGAAATACGTACATGAAATTTTAAAGAAAGTCCCACCCCCCATACAAGAAACCATTAAAGAGATTTTGTTCTTTTTTTTTTTGATTTGTTGATGTTTCACAGCATGTAATTAAAACAATAAAAATAACAATAATATAAACAGGTAGTTACGAAACACATCCATTAGAAATTTTGAATGGGATTTAAAAACAATAAAAAACATCGAATATTGATTTTACCTAATTACATACAATGCAGAACAAAACAACCGGCCAAGTGCGAGTCGGACTCGCGCACGAAGGGTTCCGTACCATTATCTATAAAAAACCGCAAAAAAAATATGTATGGGAGCCCCCCCTAAATATTAATTTAATTTAAATTTAATTATTTATTTTTTAAGTAAATAATATACTCAATATATTGTGAACATTTTAAGCGTCTACCTGCTACCATTATCAATCTCGAGCAAAAATGAGCAAAAAAATCACGTTTGTTGTATGGGAGCCCCCCTTGATATTAAATTTCTTTTGATTTTTAGTATTTGTTATAGCGGCAACAGAAATACATCATCTGTGAAAATTTCAACTCAGTAATAGGGTCCCGTTTGGCACCCTTCGGGTACGGAATCCTAAAAAAATACGAAGTAAAATAAAAATACAACTACAGTGTCGGTGTGTACATGAGGGTGTATGTGTGTTTGAGGGTGTGTACGGGGGTTAATGCGTGTGTGAGTTTCTTTAAACTGAGCAGACCTTGCTGCTTGCCAATAGATTAAAAAAAATAAGATTAATTATTAGATTTATTCGATTTATTTTATTTATTTATCAAATTGACGTATCCTCGTATCAATTTGCGATATAAACCGAGTACGGCTTAGGTGAAAGACGACTTATACGATGGTGCGGAACTCTTCATGTGACATTCCGACTCGCACTTGACCGATTTATTATCATTTGACTGAAATACGTACTTTACACGTATGTTCCTACGTACTTGCGTAGTTAGTTTAATAGTAAAATCATCACGTATACCTAAAAATTGTAAATAACTAATAAATAACGGAACGAAAGAGCGGGGCCTCCTAGCGCAGGTGTTTTAAACACTTGAAAGGAGGTCTCATCAAATGGCATTGGGTAATGTTGGCGTCGTTTTGACGTCTCCATAGAGTTTGGTCGATATTGAGTATTGGCGGCCACTCATGAAACTTATACATTTTGAAAGAGCAATTAAAAATAAGCTAATCTTACTAGTACATATAGCTAAATCATTTCGGGGCTGAGATATCTCACTTTAAAGATTTTTCAGTACAAAAAGTGTTACATTGAAGCTCTATTATCTCAGCTTCGAAATGGTTTATAGCAATGCTTCCTCTTTAAATATAATACACTAGGATACTACTACCTACCAAATAATGATAAAGATATCGGTGGCCGCGCATAAAAAAAATTTCAGCTTTCTAGCTATTACGGTTCGTGCAGACGGACCCGGTGACAGACAGGACGGACGGACGGACGGACGGACGGACGGACGGACGGACGGACAGACGGACAGCGAAGTCTCAGTAATAGGGTCCCGTTTGGCACCCTTCGGGTACGGTACCCTAAAAATGACGCCAATGGTCCATAGTAAGTTACCGAAACCCCTTTCTTGTTTATTAAGTTTAAGTTTATGAAATAATCATTTTTAATTTTCACTAACTCTAATATTTCGTTAATTTATTACGGGTATCGGTGTGTTTGTAAATGATGAACAAAGTATTATTGCGTAGGTGTGCTTAATTCAGAGTGTACTGACAGCCTCAGGCGCCCAACTCTGCACGCGAGTCGCATGACAATTGCTATATCGGGAGCGCAAAAAGCCAGTTTTGACTTTCGACGGTGCAGAGCGCTGGCTATAAACAAACCGTCAATAAGTCAAAGTCAAAGTAATTTTTTTTATTGACCATATAATCATACAGATTGCTTAGTCAACGTCAATATAATACTAGTGGCTCTGTGAGCTGTAGACCTCGCGAGTATGTCGGTGGGAAAGCTGAACTGCTAACACACATAAAAAAAAACCCAAATAATTTTCTTTCAATAACACATACAAACTTATGAATGTACCTGGTTACGTACATGCAGTATGAAAGTAGCCGCACCAATAACTTTGTAAACTACATTTCGCGATCTTTAATACAACCTATTGACTTTTTACTAAAATTATATAGTCTGTTTCACTCTCATGGTCTTTACGAATCCAACGAAACCTCATTTGTTAATATCCATCGAGCCGTTTGGGTTGTAGCGATTTTTTTACATTTTAAAACCCCATATCTCCGCCATTTTGAAAAAAATCTAAAAACTGGCTCGAGTAAAAAATTCTATTTATTTTTCCAACCTGCTCACAAAATTTCACGAGAATCGGTTCATAAATGCGACCTGTAGAGGAGAACAACCGGACATACGAAAGCATTTTTGCCCAAACCTGAAACGGGGACGCTTCGCTCGCTTCGCTCGCTCGGTCAATTAATATTTTTGTGTACTACCACAGAAGAGATAGTAATAGTACTCCGTACAGAACGGCCACTCCCTTCCCCGCGCTGATTCAGATACTGCACCCCACCCCTGGCGTCAAAGGATTGGTTAAAGGATCAATAGACAGGGCTGAACGCCGGACGAGTGACGACGCGTATACTTTAATATCGCTGCATTTGCCGCGCCACCAGCCCTAGCAAAGTTTACGCACACATTTGCACGTATGCAAACATCATTTGGTTATGTAGTAGTAATAGGTGATTATTTTACTAGCGTTCTATGGAGTGTCCGAGGTGTGATACTACCGTCCTCCGTTCGGAAGTTGTGGGCTTAGGGATGGAGCAAAGAAGGGAAAGAAACTCCCCCGTACCTCTTTTAAAAAATGTGAGGGCCTTAAAAATACAATTTTATGTATTTCTACTTAAGTCTGAGGAAATACTCCGAAGAGAGACGTACTGACTCAGTCCATCGCCCCTCTTTGGATTTCTGTGCGCCGAGATGGTAAAGACCACGCAGTTTTGTCATCTAAATATTCTATACCGGAGTTTGGCGTCGTCGCTATAGCTATTGTCATGCGATTCGCGTACAGAATCCGGTCCCGGGCCCCCAATTCAACAAACGGATGGCATGCCAGTTGCCATCCGTTTAGCGAGGGCGCAGAATCCAGTTCTGTCTGTAGCCGGCGCGGCACGTCTCGGCGTCGACGCGAAGCCCAAAACGGGTTTCTGCGCCCTCGCCACAACTGGCATGCCATCCGTTTTGGTAGAATTGGGGGCGGTATATGTCGGCTCGCAAGATACTCAAATGTAGATGATTCTGGTTGTTTAACAAGTGTATGTCACCGTAAAATTTTGAAACCCGCGAGATTATAGTTAACGCCATCCACGACGATGCGTGACGTAGCTATTTGCATCTTTCTGTTTCATCGAGGCACTCTGCTGAAAGACAAAGATGCAAATAGCTACGTCACGCGTCATCGTGGATGGCGTTATCTATACAATCAAACGGTTTTAAATCGTTTAGATTGTAATTTGTCGATAAATTGTGAACTGTACCTACCTAAATGAATTCTTTAAATATAAATTTTAATAAAATTAATCTATATTGTTATAATGTATAATTTAAATGATTTATTATTGCTACCTGAATGAACTGCTGCTACTTTAATCCTTCACTATTGTAAATTTATGACATTGATTTTAATAATTTATTTAGATGATATTGATGTAAATACATCATTATCTTAATATTGCTCCGCCCTGAGGGTAAAATGACATTGAAACTAAACTTTACTTATTTAAGACCTTATAACATGTTGTTTATTGCAATAAATATAAATTGAATTGAATTGTACCGAAGTTCATACGTACTATAATGCGTTAGTAGAAAAACTGAAATGACGAATCAGTGGGCAAAGTGGTGGGTCAGGGTAGTTGAAGCATAAAGGGGGTGAGCGAAGCGAATCCCCTATATCCTTCGTGTTAGTTTGACGTATAAGTACCAAAAAAAGCATAAATGCTTAACCTATTAGATCTCGTTTACCATTTATCGACAGATTATAATCTAAAGGTTTTTTTTTTCGTTAGATTGTGATCTCGCTGTTTTCACAATATTACGGTGACATGTACATTACTCCTAAAGTAATAATGGAAATGGTAGTCTTATTCGGAACGTTCGGGAGGATATTTACGTCTACTCGTGGGTGGTATACAGGGTGTAACAGAAAGGTGTAGACATATTTGAATATTGAGATCTATTTGACTACTTTGCGTGCTCGACATATTTGCTGTTCTTGTTCATATAATATTAAGAAAACTATTGTACCTGTGTAGCCAAGTATATCAATGTAACGTCGTTAGTATTAAATATAGTAAATAATAGTTTATTTATCGGTGAAAATTGTTCATAATCATTAATCGGTATTACCATTTTATCATAGTTATAATAAACTGTATGATTTTGAGATGGTCCATCGGTATTAATATTTTATATAGTTAACCCTAGAAAGATAATCTACGTCAAAATGACTCCGTGTGTTTCGAAATATTGCTGTCTCGTTCTAATTCGCGCGAATCCGGCGCAGTGCTTTACAGACATTTCAGGCGCCAGGCGGAGCTACCGAGTGGTGGTCGCGGCACCGAAGTAAGTGTTCCCGTTTTCGAAATACAACAGGTGTTGGAGTCAAAACGACGTATGATTATCTTTTACGTGACTTTTGGGATTTTTGTATGCGTTTCAATTAGGGTTCTTTTTGGTAACTTTTATTTGTTTTAGCAATAGTTTTACCTTTATTTTATATTTATAAATATTATAGAATATCCGGTCGCAATGGGAAATCGGAATTTACAAGACGAGAGCATCCTGGCGGCTTTTTTAGAGAGTGATGACGATCTTTCATCTCCCGACACTGACAGCGAGCTCGAGTACCATATGAGCGAAGACGACGTGCAAAGTGACGTTGACGAGGCATTCATCGACGAAGAGAAGGACCAAGAGTCAATAGCATCCAGTCTACCATCTGAAGGAAATGCTGAACAGGTACCACCATCTACAGCTTCTCGTCGTCTGATAACCGTGTCTCGGCCTAGCATAAGAAGTAAGAATAAACATTGCTGGTCTACTACAAAGGCATCAAGAAGAGGACGAATCTCAGCACTGAACAGTATAAGGTCACAAAGGGGTCCGAGGCGAATAGTATAGTATAGTATATTTATTGCCATAAATGTATCAATCAATGTATGTGCCATGAATGTGTCGCAATCTTTATGAAGCCATTATGAAAATGATAGCCATTAAGTTTCGTATTTTTTTTGAATAATTAATAAACAGTACTTTTATATAAATATCTTGTATTTTTATTTAAACTGATATGAGAAATACATACACACCATAGTTCATCAAATTAAGTAAATAATCATTGAAATAATAGCCATTTAAAACTAAGGAGTAATTTTGACGTATGATTATCTTTTCCGTACATCTTAATAAGATTATCTTTCTAGGGTTAAATTAACAACATTATTGTAGGGGCGGGGACAGACGATGACGCGCCCGCTCCGACGCCGCTAAGCCTCGCTCTAACCGATTTGTGTCTTAATGCTCGTTAGAGCGGGCGCGGCGCGGCCCATCTACCATTAATTGCCTAAAATAGATGCTTCCTCCAAACGTAAGATAATGGATGTCTAAAGTTCAGCGTTTTCGTCGCGCCAATGTCACTGCGCGTACGGACAGGAATTACAAATACTTGTAGTCCGATAAACGGACTAACGTCCGAAAGGCAGTACCACGTGACCGTAGGGGTCATTCCGTACCTGAATAGGGCCCCAGTTCGGTTGCCCTCCAGTAGCCAAAAAGCAGAGACTATATATCCAATTGACTGCGCCTGCGGGGGAATGCGGCTCGCCAAACTTTGTTGTATAACGAGCAAACGTTGGCGTACGCAACCTATGAACGATGACGGGCCGCCAGACAGTTTCGCAGCGGCTGACCAATCACAGCTCTCTTACCTCGTCCCCCGCCGCCCGTAAATTGGTGAGTTGTGTTTCAAAGGGAAATGTATCTATGCGCTCTCCACTGGATAAGTGGTCCCTGGTTAAAATAAACCGTCTTAAGGGCTATAGATAGACGATAATTTATTTCGTGTCGAGACTTTTGTAAATACAGAGATAGAAGTTATTGTAAAGGACGACGACAGGCTCTTTGAAATGAAATGATGATAAATAATGTAATTATATACATTTGGCATTGCTATGCTTGTTTTATTTTTTTCGCATTTCAGATTTCATTGATAATGGTAGCAGGTAGACGCTTAAAATGTTCACAATATATTGAGTATATTATTTGCTTAAAAAATAAATAATATTATTAAAATTAAATTAATATTAAGGCGGGCTATACAATTATTTTTTTTTGCGGTTTTTTATAGGTACGGAACCCTTCGTGCGCGAGTCCGACTCGCACTTGGCCGGTTATTTTAATTTTCGATTATGTACTTCCCGGTCGGCTTAACTTGAGACCTCGCTGACGATGACGTGTACTTGCAAAGCGCTCCGCTTGCTGTGTACGTGCTGTGTACGCTCCGTAATGAATTCAAAATTCAGGTTCACAAGTTAATCTGAGGGATATACATCCACTTCCAGTAATAAATAATTTATGACGTATTTCCGCTTCCGGAAAATAAATAAAGTTAACAGTCACATCCGGATTATTAGTAATGCTATCACACTAGATGGCGCAATATATATATACTACCACTTCCGGTAAAGAGAAAGAAAACTTCCGGATCTGAATGGTCGACTTCCGTTTGCTGAAAGAAAAAAAGCTTGAAACTTCACTCGGATCCGGCTTCCGGTTCCGGTTAAAGAACTAATCCATTAGTAATGCTATTACATACTAGATGGCGTGACCGACAAACTGCAAAAAGTTGGCAAAAGCACCGCGCGAACCAACGTGATGTGACCTCAACGATCTTCATAAATGTAGCTGTAAAAAATATATGAAAAAAACAAACGTCATAATCCGTAAACGGGCAGGCTTTGTGATTTTCGTTCAGCGTGCTATTTTCGTGTGTAATTCATTGAAATATTAAAAATCCCAATCAATCATCATCCACTATCAAGGGATACAGTCACCGAGACCACCATGGGTCTCGCGGATAACAGAATACCGCCGGAGAAGCTCCCACCTTGCTGGTCCGACGATGTTCGCATGAACGCACTGTTCGCCCCTTTCCGACTGAAAACTGCGAACCCCGAGTCCTGGGAGATGAAGATGAAGTTCTGGTCTGAGATGCTGCGGGTCTGGTGCCGCCATAGGAGCGACCCCATCGTGTCAGCGGCCGACGCAAAAGTTGCATTTCAACGCGAAGGCAGGACACCTGCGTGTCTTGAAATCGTTATTGAGGAGTTATACCGGTAATTATATCTTATCTATTTGAAATACAGGCTTTGTTTGGAGTTAATCTTCGTCTTATTGTCGTCTGAGACAAAAGTGTCAAGCTCAAAACTTGACTTACCAACCCAAATTGGTCCAAGTTCTCTGTTAAACTCTGCCAGAATCTTCGTGGAATTGGCTTTCCACTGCCAGTCATTCTGTCTGTCCCTTATATGGGTCCTTCCTCTTAGAAGTCAGTCTGTAATGTAACATGTTATAATCAAGCATTACAATACATCTAAAATAATGATTTTTTATTATGAACAATAGACCGCAACGCAATGCTCATGGTTAGGGAGAGTTCTTTTGCTGTCTCTATAAACAATATATTACCAGATTTTAGTACCAATTTGACAAACTTAAGACAAATTGATAAAGAAGGGTTTTATGACCTTTGGAATGTGTCAGGTTAATGACTCGCTAAAAATACACATATGACTGACTGAACTGTCTGATGACTTTGTACAGAACTACTCTTTGTGAAGCCAAACTAATATTTGGTACATATTGAGTCACAACGCTAACTTAGTGACTTAGCTCAAGCAAATTGTTCAATAATACAAGTTATGAAATAAAAAATAATAAAAATAATCATTAAGAAATTCAAATGATAAAATAGAACAAGTTTGTATGAGAAACCAGTTTTAATAATAAACAAGGCAACTAAGAACTCTGTATAGGTACATACATTTAACTCAGATACCCAGGAAACATTTAAAATTTCATAACAATTTTGAACTTTAATGCTTTAAGTTAGGGTTCTAATCCTATGAAAAAAATTTAGTTGATTAAAACAGCCATTATAATGGTATCTGGGTTAAAGGCAATGCTGTTTTACCCTACAACTTTTGTCCTTTCCAGCAATGGTAGCTTAGCACCAATAAACAAGTACCAACAAATCCTTCACAACGGCCCTGAAGGCTGGATCGGCTGGGGCGCCCGGCTCGCGTTCCGACCGGCCGTGTTCGCTCTCACAGCCGTCTCGTCACTGCTGCCGGGCAAACAGGCTGTGGACGGTGACGGGTTGCCGAAGGCTAGCATTGATGCCACTCAGCGGTTCGTGCTTGAGAGTGCGGTTGAGGTATGTTCTAGGGTTTTCCTATAACAGTTGATTTACAGTAGAGCTCCGTGGTCTTAGTGGGTTTCACGCTTGCTTCTCACGCAGGAGATGCAGGTTCGAATCCCGGTGCTGACCATGTACCAATGAGATAATTAATTTATCATAAGTACATTGTAAGGGCATTCTAACGGTGATGGAAAACATATTCATATTCTTTATTGTGCAGAAACACAAAAAAAAAAATATAATTCATAATTTCTTTATTGCACACAAACAGTTACATAGGACATAGAAAACGTGTATAAAGGCGAGCTTATCTCTAATAAGAGATCGTGAGGAAACCTTCACGTTTGTCGCGCAAAATGGAGTATTGAACCACTGCCGCTGTGCCTCTGCCACCCCGTATGGGAAAAGGCGTATGTATGTATGTTTGTACTTTTCAACTGTTCTCTTGTGTAAGACTTACACCCAGTTTCCTAGGCGCTGATTAAAGTTAACAGGTTGGTTAAATCAGTTTCGGCCAATCAAGTTCCGTCATTTTGAATAATAGCGGTTTGTGACTGGCTGAAGCTGATTTAACCAACCTGTTACCTTTAATCAGCGCCCAGGAAACCGGGCATTAGACAAAGTTTTGTATTTTGGATGCAAAGGTTCATATTTTTGTCTGTGGAAAACACCTTCATACCAATTATCTTCTTACTAACTAAATTAAAACCCCCTCCATCATCGCCAGGAGCAAGCGACCGACTTCCTTAACAACTTCCCCGCCGAGTGTCCCCGGCTGGGCACCGTCGACGAGCTGATGCAGTCCAGCGGTCACCGGGGCCGGGAGACCTTCGAGCTGCTGCTCGGCTGGCTGGTCAGCCGGGGACATGCAGTCAAGAAGGGAGAGGTGGTGAAGCTGGGTGAGGTGGCAATTTACTAACGCGTTTAGTAGCGTCACGCCTTTTCCCATATGGGGCGACCGAGGCACAATGTGCCCACTTTTAGCCCGTTATCACAGAAGAGATAATAGTACTCCGTACAGAACGGCCACTCCCTTCCCCGCGCTGATTCAGATACCGCACGCCACCCCTGGCGTCAAAAGATTGGTTAAAGGATCAATAGACAGGGCTGAACGCCGGACGAGTGACGACGCGTATACTTTAATATCGCTGCATTTGCCGCGCCACCAGCCCTAGCAAAATTTACGCACACATTTGCACGTATACAAACATCATTTGGTTATGTAGTAGTAATAGTTGATTATTTTACGAGCGTTCTATGGAGTGTCCGAGGTGTGACGTTATTCAACACTCCATTTTGCGTGACTGGGGGCTAGGCAATCGCCGCAACTTCATAATTTTTCCTATGTTTTCCGTCACCGTTAAAACTTATTAATATTTTTTACTATAGTATATTTTGTGATAAGAATGCAGTTAAGTCATCACTGTCCGGCGGCCTAGCCTCGCCCCGTAACTAATCAAATCGTTTCCAATTATCAAGCCAAGTTCACAGTGACCGGTTGAAGGCAAACTTTCCAACATTAAGGTTGTGTCCTGTCCTGTGAGTGTGTCTCAACAGATTTAAATTAAAATGTCACTGCATTCTTATCACGAATAGACTTTAATACCCTTTTATTCTAACGGTGATGGAAAACATGGTGAGGAAACCTTCATTACTCCATAGCAGAGGCGATGGGCGATGTCACGTCAAATGCAGCATATTGAATGACTGGCTAAAAGTGGGCACAGTTGTGCCTCTGCCACCCTGTATGGGAAAACGCGTGACACTATCTTAAGTCATGTTACCAGAAACTATATCCAATTGACTGCGCCTGCGGGGGAATGCTGCTCGCCAAACGTTTGTTGTATTCAACAAACGTTCGCATACGCAACCTATGTACGATGACGGGCCGTCGGACAGTTTCGCAGCGGCTGACCGATCACAGCTCTCTTACCTCGTCCCCCGCCGCCCGTAAATTGGTGAGTTGTGTTTCAAAGGAAAATGTATCTATGCGCTCTCCACTGGACAAGTGCTTCCTTCCTGCGTGTTACCCTTTTTTGATAGAATAGAGATGATAGAGAGAAAATATACAAGGTGTAAATGAATTAACGCAAAATGAGAAACTACTTTGTTAGGGATATCATTCTGAGCAACTTTCATTGTGAAACCGATTTGATCCAGTACATTTTGGCCTGTGTGGGTCAGCTGATTTGTAAGGAGAAGTGAAAAATAAAGTTGCTCTGATCAAATCGGTTTCATAATGAAAGCTGCTCAGAATGATGTCCCTAACAGAGTAGTTTCTGATTTTGCGTTAATTCATTTACACGTTGTATAAAAAATAAAAAAAAGTTTATCAAGTCAGATTTTAACTCAAATAGTAGGACAACCCTTCTTAAAAGTCTTAGAGGGTGTCTTAAGCCTGTAGTACATAATTATACATTTATGTTTGTCTCTCTGCATTATGAGCGCACAAATCTGCAAGTTTTTTTTAATTAAACAAATTTTGAAATTGAAATTGAGTAGTACTCCCCTGGTAAGGCGTCGACAGAGCCGAGAGCACGAGTAACCCACAAGTCGGTAAAGTGCAGGACTTCAGATAACAATTAAATAGACCTATTTATCGTTGTATGAAAGGTACCATTATATGTATTTATATATTTATGTAGGTCTATGCATATTTAATATAGTTCATATTTATTTGTCCATGTTAAATTGTTATTTTATGAAGATTATATAAGTAAGTACCTACTGTATTTTATATTTATGTTGTAATTTCCGTGTTGTTATGTAGTTTTATTGCGCACTAGGACTGTCCTCATGCATCCACATTCCTGTCCTGCCTAGGGTTGCTGGTAGAAATCTCTCTTTAGAGACAAGCTCGACTTTGCTTATAATATTTCTTGTAAATGTTTTTTTTTAAGTATCTGTGCAATAAAGAATGTGTATAAAGGAACAAACACATACAAAGGCGAGCTCAAATATCTGATGATCTGTCCCCAGCGGCCTCGACCTCCACGAGAGCCGCGCCCGTCAGCGAGGCTGACGCGGCGCTGGTGCGGCTGCTGTCCGCCGAGCGGCGCCTGGAGCGCGACGCGACGCGGTTGTCGCGCGACGTCGCGCAGGCGACGAGCGACGCGCGCGCCAGTCTGCAGCTCGGGAATAAACTCGCGGTGAGTGTGTGCCGTGACTCGCGGTGAGTGTGTGCCGTGACTCGCGGTGAGTGTGTGCCGTGACTACATGACTACGTGACTATTGAAGTGCCTTAATATTGCCATTTTACCGGCAATATTGCCATATAATGTTTATGTTATGTTTTCTGTGCAATAAACTGAAAATCAGCGCTACACAGAGTCCCGGCTCTGTGTCAGCAAGGGCTGAGCCATTTCCTATTGCCCCAGCAAAATTATTCAATATTAGTTACTATCCTGTATTTTCTTGGCAATAAACGTTTATTATGATTATTATGAAAGTATAAAAGTATAATGTACAGGGTTTAAAATATCTTAGGTAGCTGTTAGGGACATAATTCTGAACAACTTTCACTATGAAACCGATTTGATAAGAGTAACTTTATTTTTATTTATTTTGTTTTATTTATTGATGTTAAAAAATCCACAGCTAATACAGATAGGTAAGTAAGACAAGAAAAATAATCTTAACATTAGCCAATAACGGATTTACATTTTTTTGTTTAAATATTATAAGACAGACGTACTTAGCAATTATACTTACTTTATTTTTCACTTCTGCATACAAATCAGATCGCCCGGCACAAAACTTATATAGACATGAAAAATAAAATTGCTCTGATTAAATCGGTTTCATAGTAAATGTTGCTCAGAATGGTCTCCCTAACAACCCCCTAAAATATGACTACACCCTTCTGTTACACCCTGTAAACCCGTGAGTTTGGGCTCATTCGCTCGCTTTGAACCTATACAATGTGATCATGTCACCCAGGCCAAGAACCACCTGCGCCGCAAGCACAAGTTATCGGAGCGCGCGGCCAAGTGCGAGTCGGCGCTGGACAACGTGCGACAACTCGTGCTCAGTATGCAGGAGATGGACGTCAACAAGGAGGTCGTCGACACATACAAGTTAGTACATCTCTAGCCCATTGATGCCCCCCCCAACCGAGGGGCACAGGTAGGGAATGCAATCTCGACCCGAGATCGCCAATTCGAGATCTCGGGAGACTGCAAATGTCAATCTCGCGAGATCTCGGAATTTCCGAGATCTCGGGAAGGTACATTTTATTAGGTCTTGTTAGACGTATTAGATGAGCCTAAGCGATGGGTTTACAAGTAAGATTACCAGTCTTCCGTCTATCACCTTCCAGCTCTATCAGCAGGTGATGATGAGGATGATGATGAGAACCTCGCCAGAAGATATGAATAGGATTTGTTATGAACTCATGAAGAATCTAATTTGCCCTAACTCAGAGTGTACAAGGAAACAAATATCTCAGGGTGGCCTCTCCCTCCTTCGAGCTCCATCGTCAGCTCCATTTTCATCTGAACAACATAATCATACCAAGATCAGTAATGACAATGATAGAAGAACTAGAAGCGCACGCACGCGGACATCCCCCGCTCACTTACTCCGATCGGTATTATGTCTCATGCCGTCATTATCGCTCGTTTCCGTCGCGATAACTCGGTAGGAAAAGTCGGAATTGTTCGGTTACCGCCGCCTGTTCGACTGTCCCGTTAGTCAGCGCAACGCCCGCGTGTCGAGTGCACGCGGAATGCGTTGCTGATTGCTAAAAATCAATCTCGAAAATCTCGTCGAGATCTCGCCAAATTATGCCTCGAGATTGATTTCGAAAAATGAGCCGAGATCTTGCGAGATCGGGATTGCATTCTCTAGGCACAGGCCTTTACCTCGGTGTGGGCACTACTAGTCTTTCTCGCAAGATTTTGTTTCCTCTACGAAGAAATATGAAGAAAGAAGGAAGTAAGGACTATTTTATTTATTTATATAAATTATTTATATATTAATAAAATATTAACTACTACAGAGAGTGCCAAAAAACGATTGACGGTTCGTCTACGCACTGGATGTTCCTTACCAAACGATGTGTATTAAACATACATACTTACATGACCAAATACAAATACAAAATTTGTATGAGTACAAATTATAATTGTCTCCTGACCTAATTCCAAATCTATGTTTATTATTAATATATGAACTGTGGATAGCTGTTACATAGGTAGGTACCTACTTAGTTAGATCTGTGTTGTTGTTGTTGATTGAGCCGTGT
>OY735282.1:3574416-3612886 GCA_963457715.1 Argyresthia albistria
CCCCCCAACCGAGGGGCACAGGTAGGGAATGCAATCTCGACCCGAGATCGCCAATTCGAGATCTCGCGAGACTGCAAATGTCAATCTCGCGAGATCTCGGAATTTCCGAGATCTCGGGAAGGTACATTTTATTAGGTGTTGTCAGACGTATTAGATGAGCCTAAGCGATGGGTAAGATTACCAGTCTTCCGTCTATCACCTTCCAGCTCTATCAGCAGGTGATGATGAGGATGATGATGAGAACCTCGCCTGAAGATATGAATAGGATTTGTTATGAACTCATGAAGAATCTAATTTGCCCTTACTCAGAGTGTACAAGGAAACAAATATCTCAGGGTGCCCTCTCCCTCCTTCGAGCTCCATCGTCAGCTCCATTTTCATCTGAACAACATAATCATACCAAGATCAGTAATGACAATGATAGAAGAATTAGAAGCGCACGCACGCGGACATCCCCCGCTCACTCACTCCGATCGGTATTATGTCTCATGCCGTCATTATCGCTCGTTTCCGTCGCGATAACTCGGTAGGAAAAGTCGGAATTGTTCGGTTACCGCCGCCTGTTCGACTGTCCCGTTAGTCAGCGCAACGCCCGCGTGTCGAGTGCACGCGGAATGCGTTGCTGATTGCTAAAAATCAATCTCGAAAATCTCGTCGAGATCTCGCCAAATTATGCCTCGAGATTGATTTCGAAAAATGAGCCGAGATCTTGCGAGATCGGGATTGCATTCTCTAGGCACAGGCCTTTACCTCGGCGTGGGCACTACTAGTCATTCTCGCAGGATTTTATTTCCTCTGCAAAGAAATATGAAGAAAGAAGGAAGTAAGGACTATTTTATTTATTTGTTTATTTATATAATTTATTTATATATTAATAAAATATTAACTACTACAGAGAGTGCCAAAAAACCATTTACGGTTTGTCTACGCACTGGATGTTCCTTACCAAACGATGTGTATTAAACATACATACTTTCATGACAAAATACAAATATGAGTACAAATTAGTCTCCTAACCTAATTCCAAATCTATGTTTATTATTAATATATGAACTGTGGATAGCTGTTACATAGGTAGGTACCTACTTAGTTAGATCTGTGTTGTTGTTTTTGATTGAGCCGTGTAGCTCGGTGGGCGCGTGAGCGTGAGTCATGCTTGGTGTGCGCGCGCGCCGCACTGCTCATCGCGTGAGACAGCTGTAGTCTATGTACAGGTTGTGTGTACTAATTGGTGTAGGTATTTGGGGGCATTCTTCTGAACAATCTCTATCGATTCAATCAATAGATTCGTCGTGACAATTCCAATCAATTCGTGACAATAAATCACACATTAAACCTAATTCCATGTAATCATTATGAAATTCCGAAAAAAAACATAATAATTTAAAAAGGCCGGTGTCTCTGAGGCATGTCAATGTTAATATATACGTTTGAGGCCACTCACCCCAAATCACTCTACCTACTCCGATCACTGTACATAATGTACTGTGTTTTTGAGAGTTTTTTTTTTTTCAGAATGACCTCGCAAGCTATGAAGCGCGGTATGAAAGAGGGCGGCATAGACGAGGATTCGGTACATGACACCATGGATGATCTCAAGGAGGTGAGTTCAAGGTGTATAGTCTATTCGTGATAAGAATGCAGTAAAGTCACCACTGTCCGGCGGCATAGACATGCCCCGTAACTAATCAAATCGTTTCTAATTATCAAGCAAAGTTCACAGTGACCAGTTGAAGGCAAACTTTCGAACGCGAAGGTTGTGTCCTGTCCTGTGAGTGTGTGTTAACAGATTTAAATTTGAATTTCACTACATTCTTATCACGAATAGACTGTAAGTATTTACCTATAGGAGATGCAGGTTTGAATCCCAGTGCTGACTATGTATGTACCAATGAGATAAATCAATTTAGCTGTAGATCTCGGCTTCTGCCGCTACTTGGTAGAGACACATAGTGCTCATGCCATACAAATTAGAATTAGTAACCCTTCGTTAAAAAGAGATGGCGTGTGGAGTAAGATTTGTACTTTAAACGCCATGGTTTCAGTTAACATACTTCTAGGTGGCGCTAATCTTAGAATAAATCCTATATATCTTAGCGCCATCTCGAGGTGTTTGCAATTTTTCGATGGTGCTGCACCAAGCGATAATGGCCTCGAACTAAAGAAGCTTCCGTAGCATCTCAGTTTACGCCGGTGTCATATTTTGTTCTGGGTGGTCTATCTGTATTAGTATAATATTAGGGGTTAAAACTTCTTGGGCGTGAACTTTCAAAACGGGCCTTTTATTTTGTGAAGACTTTAGTACGTATTCCCCTCAGGTGCTAGACACGTACAGCGAGGTGGAGAAGGCCCTCTCGTCCACTGTGGACGACTTCGACGCGGCGGAGCTGGAAGACGAGCTCAAGGAGTTGCTGGCAGCCCCGCCGCCTGCGGGGGGAGGCACGCCGGGGAAAGGGGAAAGGAGACAAGGTAGGAGGGGGCAGCGGGACGCGGGCTGTCTGTGTACACAGTCTTACCTACACTATAAGGGCCGCCACACGGACTAAGATTGTGGCCTGTCAAGTCAAAATAGATACTTTTTATAAACTGTCAAAACGGAACTTATGTTCCTGAGTTCTATGAAATAACCACAGAATGACGTCATGTAAAAGTGCCATCACATGCTGTCTTTTTTTGCACTAAACTGACTTTATAAACTATATCTGCTGGAAATATACAATTCTGAGAATGTCAAGCCATTTTGTACATAATGCTTCAACTTAAGACTTGTTTCTAGATTTATTGGATTACCTTGGCCACAAGCCTATTCTACCGAACGCAGTAAATTCATACAAATCTATGGATCTACCATAGACATACGGACGTTTTCCGTTCGGAATTTTCGCGGATTCGTATGGGATTAATCCCGTTTCCGATGACTGTATGTGGCCGTCAAAGGATTTAATTAGGGTGCCGTACAGTGATGGCAAACATCGTGAGAAAACAACTCTCAACAACTCTTAACACGCTATAATGATGGTACGGAATCCATCGTGCGCAGTCAGACTCTCACTTGGCCGGTTTTTTGGCAGCCGCCGTGTAAAAGAATGTTTGTAAGACATCTACCGCTGTCTGACCTCCTCGCTAGGCAACTGCGATCGCAGACTCGTCATGCGACAGTCACGCAACACTTCGTCTGCAGTTGCCAAATTACACCTAATTAAAATAATCCTAAGCCCCAATCCCGCTGGGCAGACAAGACACGGAGCAGCACGAGAACGAACATTTTGTGAGTAGGTTGAACAATTAAATAGATTTTTTTTTGTCGAGCCAGTTTTTAGTTTTTTTTTTCAAAGTGGCGGAGATATGGGGTTTTAAAATGTAAAAAAAAACGCTACAACCCAAACGGACGATACTAACAAATGAGGTGTCGTTGGATTCGTAAAGACCATGAGAGTGAAACAGACCATATAATTTTAGTAAAAAGTCAATAGGCTGTATTTTAGACCGCAAAATGTAGTTTACAAAGTTATTGGTGCGGCTACTTTCATACTGTATGTACGTAACCAGGTACATTCATAAGTTTGTATGTGTTATTGAAAGAAAATTATTGTGTGTTAGCAGTTCAGCTTTCCCACCGACATACTCGCGAGGTCTACAGCTCACAGAGCCACTAGTAGTAATAAGGGTATAAACGTATAAATATTAATTTATCTTTCCCTCCCGCAGCCCCCCTCAAGCTGCCTTCCCCGCCGGCCCGACTGCCCGAGGACTTCGTGTACGACGGAGAAGCCCGAGTGCTGGCGGAACTGTCCGAACTGTCCGCCGGGGACAGCCCGCGGCAGAGCGGGACGCACAAGCCGAGTGTGAACAGGACGAGAATAGCGGTGGCCGATGTGTGGCAGGAGGAGAAAGGTGAGCTCTGTTAGAGTTATGGGCGCCTGGTACTTTTTAACAGACTTCACAAAAGGAGGAGGTTTACAATTCGTCGGGATATTTTTTAGGGTTCCGTACCCGAAGGGTGCCAAACGGGACCTTATTACTGAGACTTCGCTGTCCGTCTGTCTGTTTGTCACCAGGCTGTATCTCATGAACCGTGGTAGCTAGACAGTTGAAATTTTCACAGATGATTTATTTCTGTTGCCGCTATAACATCAAATACTAAAAAACAAAATAAATTTAATATTAAGGGGGGCTCCCATACAACTAACGTGATTTTTTTTGCGGTTTTTTATAGATAATGGTACGGAACCCTTCGTGCGCGAGTCCGACTCGCACTTGGCCGGTTATTATTATAATAATTCCACCTGTTTCCCCTCACAGAGAGCGAGAAGCCCTCTCAGCCGTGGTACCCGAGGAACGAGGAGTTTGGAGCGAGCAGGGCTGACGATCTGAGCCAGGAATTCGCGGAGCTGCACATGGACGACAGATTACACCCCGGTATGCTTCTGACGGATAACAATAAAGTATATCTGTTACTGTAAAAGCCTGAACTAAAACCTAAGATTTACCAACTCAACTAGTCATGATTGATTGATTTTCAGAATTCTTTATTGAATAAATAATAGTAACATTGTATTTATTTATTTATTTAATTAGGCACATCAACAGCACACATATACAAAATTATACAATAGAAATATGGCGGTATTGTTCTTATATGAGTGCCTATTATAGATGAGCACAGCATTGGCCATTGTTGTACTTAAATTTAATATTATATTTTAACTTAGAATGTAAGTATAATAGTAATAAATAGTAATAAATAACAGTTAATTAGGATTTGGAATTTAAGTAGGCATCTATATGATAATATTTATACATTGTATTGCTGATTGCAATCTAGCATACAATTAACAGGTTATTACAATGTTTAGCAGGCTGTCTAACGCCCTTAAATATTCAATGCTATTATAAACTTATATTGTAAGATTAAGATAACTAGGATCAGTAAACTACATTAAAATGCTCGTTTAGTGAACACTGAACGGATGGCATTTGTAGCATCTTCGAATTGTGGGCTAACTACCCACAAATTATTATATTATATTATAACTAGTCATGGGAAAATCCCGAAAAGTTTTGTTATCTTCGTTTATTTCAAGCATTTACCACCATTTGGTAAATCCTAAGATATACCGTGTTTCGGGCTTTTACAGTAAAATATGGGTTGCTCCCCAGGGCGCAAAATGTGGTGGTAGGAAGTCCATAAAGAAAATGGGCGCCGCTGACAAGCTAAATACGGCATTTTGCGCGTTTGCGAGCAATCGATATACTATTGATTGCTATTGGATTTCCATAGGCGACTCGGGCCCCTGGTACAGTCGCCATCAGATATATCGTAGCGGTGGAGGTACTCAATTATTTCTGAGCAGCATTAAATTTCAATAAAATTGGCAAAATATCACTAAAACATCAGAACATCCAATTCGTCATAAATATAAGAGCAGCCAGGGTGATCATAAAGATCTGAACATTTGAGGAAAACAGACCGTAAGTCGGTGTCATACAGTTGGTTCCATGCGAAGACGGTTGCAGGATGTATTTAACGCGGAAGGAGGTTATACGAAGTACGAATTTAAACTGTATGACACCGACTTACGATAAGTTTTCCTTAAATGTTCAAATTCCAAATTTTTTATTGCAACATTGTAGTTTTACAGGTTCTTAAAATTAGGAGCTCCCGAAAATGGTCCCTGTAAGGGCGGGGCGTTGCAATTTCTTACAAACTAACTTATATCTAGCACAGGTTTCAAAACGTACCTAATATGATAACATTATATAGTATTTTAATTTATAACGAGGAAATGAGGTCAATAATTACGTATGACTTTTATAAATTATATCTATAATACTATTTATTGTTATATCTTTATCTGTGTGTGCGTATGTAACGCACCCCGTTTCTGTAAGGGAGTGTGTGTGTGAAATGTGTTTTGTATGATTGTTGATGTTTCAGTTAGTTTAATGTGGGAAGTGTATTTCATTTAAATATTCATCAACAGTATAGTAGGCTTTTTGTAACAGGAGAGTTTTGAGTTTTCGTAGAAATGCACATTCAGAAGGACACTACTCAGATTCACACTCAGTTGCAGCCAAATAAAAATGTTGCACATTTTTGCCCCCAAGGTCAAAAGCTCGACATCGACCACAGATCGCCGACGAAGCACTGCGTCTCAGACTTTGAGGTCAACGACCACAGGCTACAAGATGGCGTCTGGCTCTTCAACAGCCGTCAGAATGAGGGCGGTGACCTCCGGACCAACATCGGTGGAACGGACTATAACAGGTATACTACAGATTCCGGGGTTTGTGGACCTCTGGTGGTGTGGTAGGGGATGTGCATCCAAGCGAGTCGTCCCGGGTTCGGATCCCGGCTGGGGAGAACGAGATAAATTCACAGGTCTTGGATGTTTACATGTGTGTGATGTCACTGCTTGTCTTCTGCGTTGCTGGCCGCACTGTTGCATCCTTTGACGTGGACAAGCTGAAATTAAGACCGAGACCTAGGTCGAGGCCTTTAGAGCGCGGACAATTTCCTTGCATATTTTTTGCACTGTATTTTGCGGGTGAAAATTTATGCGATATTTATCAAGACCCCCCTCTCCCCCGCGTGAGATTTAGTGAGATTCAGCTCGACTCCCAACCCCCCTAAATACCTAGCAAATTATTGTTACATATTTTTTTTTCATATTTTTGTGCTAACGTGCAATCAGTGAGTGCGCTTTAAGCAGTTCTTGTGCATGATTAAGTGGCGTGCTAGGCAATCCCTTCCATTGTCGGGTTGCCTAATAAGTGTGGGTTAGACAACGTCCCATACATGCTTCTTCTATCTTCTGTAAGGGGGCTGAAGTGCCTGCACGTGGCCCACATGTGCGGGGCCTTTGTGCATGTCCCCTTCTCCCTTTCTCTCATCTCAGCCAACCCAACTCCTCCACAAGTTGGAGTAGGAGGCCTGGATGTTCAAGGAGCTCCCGGGTCGATGATGCTTCTCCCAGAATCGCCATCCTGGTTTCAATTGTGGATGGACATGCCAGCAACATGTGCTCGACCGTCTCTTCCACTTCCATGCAACCCCTGCATAGGGGGCTGTCGGTTGCACCTGTAATTGTCAAGTGTTTATTTAGTGTACAATGGCCTGTTATAAGCCCTGTTAGTATTTTTATTTTGCTGCGTGGCAGCCTTATTAGGTAGTTAGTAAACCTATGGTTATACTTGTTTATAAAGAGTTTTGTGTTTTTACAGTCTTCTCTGCTGGACCACAATTTGTTCTGTTGCACTAAAGTGGCTGATTTAAGCCGCCTCCTTAGTGCTTCAGTTGATAATGGCGAGAAGGGTGGAGGGCCAATGCTTCCTCTTCACCCGTCTTATAGTTGGGGGAGCGCCCAGTGCTGAGGCAAGCTCGTTTTGGTGGCGGTTAATCCTTCCCTCATAGGTTTTGGTCATGTGATTAACTTCTTCTTTGACAGTTGGCATCCGTAGGTACTCGTGTACTTCATCGTTTCTGGTGGACCATGAATAGAATAGAATAGATCTTTATTTGTAAAACATAGGTGTATATAACAAAGGTCTGAGGAATACGTTTAAATCGTAGGTATCTCTATGTTTCGCGCAATGGCATACAAATATTATTATTTATTGACTAATACTATATGTTACCTATTTAACATGCAGTTATGTAACCGGAGTGAAGTTAGCAGTTTTTAAAAAAACTAAACTTCTTAATTTGGTTGGTTTATCTTAGGCTGCTGGCTTTAGGCTGCTAACTTCACTCCGGTAGTTATGTAGTCAATAAAAACAGGTGTGATTGAGGTAGTCAGTGGTGTAAGCTATATATATATTTATGGTGTAGTAGGCCTTGGATGTAAGCAATTTCTTAAGATTATATTTAAAAATACCGGTCTACCCCCGCTCAGCTATCAACCTCTCTCATCGAAACTTGGTTTGCTGGAAGAGATCTCTTTTTAGAGATAAGCTCGCCATTGTACACTTTATATTACCTACCATGATTTGTTAACTTTTTTTTTTGTGTGCAATAAAGAAATTATGAATTATGAAATACTTATATTATTCGTGGTGCGTTAACGATGGTTTTGAGGATGTGGTTCTGATAAATATTTATTAACCTTGTTACATTACGTCTCTCAGTGCGGACAGCCCGGGGCGCGCCCTGTTCCAGATGGCGCCGGGCGGCGAGCGGCGCGGGCCCGCGTCGCCGTGGCAACCCGACCAGGCCGACCGGACCGACTCGACCGACCAGACCGACCGGATCGACCCGACCGACCACCTGCAGCGCCGGCTCGACGAGTTGAGGAAACTATAGTGTCGACGGGCTGAGGAAATTTGAGTTAGTGTCGATGGGTTGAAGAAATTAGACGTACTTATACAGTTTGACCACGAAAAATGTCTAATCCCATACATTTTTATTTTTAAACAGGTGTTGAACAGGATTTTATATTTTTGAAGTAAGGGCCATAGTGTTGAGGAAACTCGACATAATGTGTCGATAATTTGAGAAAAGTTAGGTTGTGATTTTGAATTATTAAGGAAAGGCAACATATAATGCCGAATGTTTGAGGAAACTTCGCTTATCATGTCGAATGTATGAGGAAAGTTGACTTGTAATATCGACAACTTAAGGAAATTCCGATTTTGGTGTCGAATTTATGAGAAAAATAATGGCAGGTTATAATTCCTCGTTCTACCGTGATACAGTTCTTAGTAGATAATATCTATATTATATGGTCGACTTGTATGTCATACTTATCAAATAGGTAGTTTAATAAAAAAAATAAGTGAAAAATTGCAAAAAAAAAAGGCAACCTTGCCTCTACAAAAATATCTAGTTATAAGTAGGTTATAAAATGATTGTCGAAATTATTGTGACAGATGCCTTTAATTATGGTTTGATGGTTAAGGACATGGCTGAATTGATGTATAGGTACAGGCATGACACCTATATCCTCATTACTATAAAGACGAAGTAAACTGACAACATCAAACTTCACTTCTTGAAATAATGTTGCCATGATAGTGATGTTGATGTCAGTTTGATAGTGATGTTCTAATTCTAAATAGAATGAAAATGAATTATTTACTTTCAGAATTTGTAATAAATATTTGTCATACTCATACTCATATATTTATTGCGTCATAGTGGTACACTTTTACAAAATTATATGACATTGAAAGCATTACGCTTTTTACCATTTGAGGTGGCAGAAGCAAATTGTGCCCACTTTTTGTGAGGTATTCCATTGCAAATGCTTATTTTTTCTTACTTATTATTCACATATGAAATTGAAATGAAATGAGAGGGGCGGGTCATTTCAGTTTGAACAAGCTATATACACTAACACAACTAGCTCTCTGATAATTTCTATCAATATCATTCTATATTGAGACATTAGAATTAACTAAATCATTCTTGACCCCATGGACCTGTCATTTTACTTCGTTTTTATAATAATTAGGGTATAGCTTTACAAATTTCTCAATGGCTGGATATCATTATACGACGACCTCTGTGGCGCAGCGGTTGCACCTACCATGCGAGAGGTCCCGGGTTCGAAATCCCGGCTGGGGACAAAAAAATCCCAGGTCTTGGATGTTTACATGTTTGTGATGTCGCTGTTTCTGGTTTCCACGACACAGAGTATCCTAGTGTGGGACCAGAAGCAATGTATGTGCTTTTATGTAATGTTCATGTTCATTTCAGTGTTCACAAGTTTCAGGAACGTGCCAGATATTTAAATTCCGAAAATCTAATCGTAAATCTCCATATGAGAGAAGAAGACAATTTTGGGGCAGATGTTTAGCCACAACATAACATAGCGTCACGCCTTGCCCCATACGGGGTGGCAGAGGCACAACTGTGCCCACTTTTAGCCTGTGATTCAATACGTAAGTTTAGCCATGTCCTTTGTTTAGCACCGAATTGTATACGCGGCTGAGTTTAGCTGTCAGATTGTATTAATGGAATGAATAACATGCCAGGTGTGTTTACATTGGTTATATGGGACTCCAATATTTAAGAAGAGCCCTAATAAACAGATTAATCATAAATACTGAATCAATAGCACAGAAATCAATACATTATGACAATTAAAATGGAAATAACATGTACAAAGGCGAGTATAGAAAATTAATGAATGAATCTGTCATAGAGTGTATCGAGAGACAGGCGAGCCTCGATCGCGGATGGATGACAGCGCGTAAAACTTTTTCGAGAACGCGCGAACGTCGTCCAATCACAAACAAAGTATTGGATACAATACTATCGAAAAGCAAAATGTCAGTGATTCTTATTCTTTATGACATAAAACATAATTTCTTGCGTTCTCGAAAACGTTTTAAGCGCTGTCATCCGTTCGTGAATCTGAGTCATCGAGGCTCTGATATGAATTTTTTACTGTAAATATATAGGAATTAATCGTAGTTAGATAAATCTGTTTTTTTATATGTTCGTGGAAAAATACAAAAAAATAAGGAAAATAAAACAAAAAAAAGTGTCTCCGAACCCTTATATTATTACCACATTTAAAGGTCGGAGCAATCGATATGCTATCGTTTTCCATAAGAGAATTGGGCTCCAGGTGTGCCAGTCTAATATAATTATATTGTGTACGTACTTATAGTAAGAGCTGTAAAATGCCGTTTATCTTTAAGTTCCTAAAAAGTTCACGTCAAATACGTTTTATTTGTATTTTGAAGTGCAAAAAAAAACTCAAAAAAATGTGCCTTAATATTACTGACTTTTATTCGACGTTTGTGCTTATTGAAATGTGTATTTAAATTTAAAGTTTTCCTCTAAGAAGGGTTTAAGTGGATTTTCGTTTATATAACGGTAGGGGATTGTAGCTTCCTGCCCTACCCGGCCATGTGAGATAGCGTGATAATATACTTAATAAGTAATAGTTAGTTAATTTAGTGGCACTTGCACCAAAAATACTAGCTGTGATTATTTAGCGCGTTAATCACAATTTAGTCTGACATATTTCATACAGTTTGACAGCTGCTAAATATTTATTTATATATTCATTACAATAACAATTCGTGATATCATTACAGGTGTCTGACCCAATTCAATATCATATATCTTAATGAAGCTATGAAAAACATATACTTATAATTAAGACGTTAATTGTGATTAAGTACTGGGAGATCCGCATGGGTGGTTTGTGAACTTTGTGAAAGTAGTGACAGCTAGTACGTGTGCCTACGTTCATATTTCGAAATTGAGGAAAATCAGATTCGACCTGAGAGACCGTAATTCAAAAACAGTTTTGTCCAGTTTTTCACGTTTCATATTTGTAAAAAAAAAACATGCATGATTAAATCAAAGAAGACAACATTTCGCGTCAATGGCAAAAAGAAATACAAAAATTGGTCCAGTAGTTTGACTTTTATGGGGATCCAAAATATGACTAAAATAATCAAGACGGATGTTCAGTATAGAATCAGTATGTGCCCCATCTCCTGTTACCAGGCCGCATCCCGCATAGTAACTTTTGCTATACAATACTTCATCCCCACTGCTTGAACGTCTTCCAGGTCCAAAAAGTGTTGGGTCCTTCCTACCCATTAGCGCTTTGAATACCAACTTTATTTGCAACTTTGGACTATAGGTACGAGATGTATCCATGTCCGACGGGGCCACTCCTGTAATGTCATCAGGTAGAGGAGTTCCTACTGCGTGTTTCAGATCATCGATCAGTTTTTCGAATGATATCCTTTCAAGGCTTCGAATACCTACTACATTTCCACAAATTAGCAGAAATTTTCAAAATTCCTCGTCCTTGTTTTTTATAAAAACACGATGATCAAACATGCCTTAGTAGCAGAATTTTATCAGGAAGAATTTTTAGTTTGGGGCGCGGTTGCATTTTTGTATTGACCTTCACGGGCCTCTCAGGGGCCCTACCGCGCAGCCGCTGTCGGCATCGGCTTCGTGTTTGACTTGCCGTATTGTCATAATGATAAAGTTAATTCTTGCGCGTTTAAACACGATGCCGATGCCGACAGCGGTTGCGCGGTAGGGGGGCAGGTCGAATCCGACTTTCCTCGAATTTCGAAGTATGAACCTATAGGCACATGTACTAGCTGTGGTAAAAAAATAGGCTTCTTTCACTAAGTGCACAAAAAAGACGTTTTCACTTCTCATGCTCGTAAAGTTCGTCTTTATGTCGGGTATAGCCAGCATAAAATCAAATTTTATGTTCTAGAGCATAAAGTGAAATCTTCGTCTAAATCTCAGACTCTGACAAAGGTCGTCAGGTAAACAGCCACATACACCTATGCTGAGTGCCACTGCCGGCGGCCAGAGCCGGCTGCGGAGGCACGTCCAAAAAAAAAGTTTAGTGGCGGGAAGTCCTTATTTTTTTCTCGGTAATTTCAATTTGCAATTATAATATTTAAATGCAATATTTCTGTTTATTTCCTCACAATCGAAGTGAAAAGCAGAGTGTATAACTCGTACATAAAACCCACTTTACCTTCGACGTGCGTTTTATGCCCTTGTTGTACAATCTACTATTTGTTGTAGACCGAACCCCTACTGTAGTGTTTTTGGTGCAAATGGACCTTAGTCTTGCTTTAACAACATATTTTTTACTACTTGGGTTAGTTAGTTTTTTATGTCAGCTTAATATATTTTATTTGTGTGTAATTAAAAATAAGCTTAGGGTTTTAGATGTCTATACAAAGTGTATCATTTGTGGATACCACATTGAGTGAAAATATCTTAGTCTAGATCGAAAATAATATGGGAAGAGATTCAATTGTTTTTAAAAACATTATGAAGTCACTTTTATTTTTTTACTACAATAATAAATGTATTCTGGCTAAACATCCGTAATAGGATACACTTGAGCTAGCTCTCAAAGCTGAGAGTAGCTCTGAGAGCTTGCTTAAGCGTGTTAAAATAACCGAATTAATATGGCGAATCCGTAATTGTGACATAGCTGAGTCAACTCTCTTTATTATCAAGGCCTAAAGCTAAGACCGCACTAGCGACAGCGAAGCTGAGCGACCCGACGCGACAGTTTTGATTGTCGCTCGGTGTACCGCACTAGAGCGACTGCGGCGCGACAGTTTCGCCCGGCATTCGCCCAAAGAACGAAAGAGAGGGGCGGGGGGCGTGAGATAGCGACACTCTGCGACAGTTTTGCCTAAAGTCTTCACAAAATAAAAGGCCCGTTTTGACAGTTCACGTACATGAAGTCGTAACCCCTAATGCGTAGGTAATAGAAGCGGTTTTCCTAGGTGCATCTATGGATCTATGAATGGTGTAGTTGCCCAAGTTTGTCGCTGCGCCCGCTGTCGCCAGTGCGGTCTAACCTTAAGAGTTGTATGTATTCGTGTTCAAAGTTAATATTTTATCAATAACCTATATTTTGTTTGTGTCTAAACATTAGTTAGAGTATGCATAATGTGATATAATTTTGTACCTAAAACCTAGTCTTAGAATGTGGTTTATACAGCATGTAACAGAAAGGGGTGTACAAGCCGAAAGAGGGTTATTAGGGACATCATTCTGAACAACTTTCACTATGGGACCGACTTGATTAGAGCAACTTTATTTTTATTTACTCAGTACATTTCGGGCCTAGCGCTCAGCTGATCTGTATGCTGGAGTGAAAAATAAAGTTGCTCTGATCGAGTCGGTCCCGTATTGAAAGTTGTTCAGAATGATGTCCCTAATAACCCTTGTTCGGCTTGTACACCCCTTTCTGTTACACCCTGTATTGCCCCCCTTACTAGTCTATTTGTGATAAGAATGCAGTAAAGTCATCACTGTCCGGCGGCCTAGCCACGCCCCGTAACCAATCAAATCGTTTCCAATTATCAAGCCAAGTTCACAGTGACCAGTTGAAGGCAAACTTTCGAACGCGAAGGTTGTGTCCTGTCCTGTGAGTGTGTGTTAATAGATTTAAATGTAAATGTCACTGCATTCTTATCACGAATAGACTGTAATAATGTTGCGCCGGGTGTAAACGGGTGATGCAGCCGGTATCCCATTGCGCCGTCCGTAGACACCTTGCACAGCGTTGTATTAGTAAGGGGGGAGGGTGTATATCTAGTTTTTGAGTTGGCTGTATATTGTTATGACTTTTTATATTTTCATAAAACGCATAAACCACCCAAATCGCTATTTCATTTTATTGCTGTTCTCTTGAATCAAACTGTTCGCGACATAGTGTAATATTTGTTAGTTTAATATTGTGTTTGTAATATTTTAAGTCGTCTACTATGTCTTTGCTATGGTTTAAATAGCCCTGTAAATATTTCGTAATAAAGATTCACTTGTTTGTGTGTTTTCTTGGCGCGGTCAAGTAGAGAGAGAGAGAGAGAGACAGATAGAGAAAAGCGTTCCATCCCGCTCGCTGCTATTTCCTCGCCGCCACAGCCACGCACAGTGTGCGCCAGGTGATCTTCGAGTGTGTTCTCGAAGATCACCTGGCACAGTGTGCGCCCGCGAGTATAAATACGGGCGCACAGCAAGCGGCGACACAGTCCACTTCAGTACGGCGGAGAGTTAACAACACAGTCCACTTCAGTACGGCGGAGAGTTAACAACACAGTCCACTTCAGTACGGCGGAGAGTTAACAACACAGTCCACTTCAGTCCGGCGGAGAGTTAACAACTCAGTCCACTTCAGTCCGGCGGAGAGTTAACAACTCAGTCCACTTCAGTCCGGCGGAGAGTTAACAACTCAGTCCAATACAGTCCGCCAGAGAGGAAACAACTAGAAGCAGCTAGCGGGAAGCCGGGAGCACTGTCCACTCTCTCCCTACCGCCGAGCCAAGGAAGCTGCAACCTGCCTACTGAAACTCTGCGTGTTCTTTATCCACGTCCGGACCAGCCACCATCGCCGCAATAAGTGTGGGTCGTCGAAGGGGCCCACATTTTCTGGTCCTTCGAGCCGGATTTGGATAAAAATGGTTGTTACACGCAGCCAGAAGGGAGACTCGTCCACATCGCCTATGGATACGGGCGAGACTGCGACCACGTCCGATGGCACTACGGGTTCGTCCGCCACGGAGACCACAGGAACGACGGGCACCACGACAACGACAGAGTCTACACTGCCGCAGACGCCGTCAAGGATCGAAGTCGTGGCAGCCGCCCCAACGCCCCTTACGTCTCCCCGCGAACCTGCCGCCGCCGCCATCGCCGTCGCCGCCACCGCAGTCGCCGCCGCCGCCGCTGCCGCCACTTCTGCCGCCGAATACACTGCAAGCCGCCGCTCCGTCGCTCGCTCTACTGCCGCTCGCTCCAAAGCCGCGAGCAAGCGTCATCGAGATTTATTGCGAGCGCGGGAAGAATTACTGCAGAAAGAGGTGGAGTTAGCCCGAACTCGCGTCGCAATGCTAGAGACTGCGTCATCCGAGGACGAGTCATCTCAAGAAGAAGTGGACACCATCAGAGACCAGCAAACAACCGAGTGGGTCAGGAAGTCGGTACTTGCCCTTGAAGACAACCCCTTCCTGCCGTCTGCTGAAGAGTGCGTCAGACCTAAGAGACCACTGCCGTGTCTCGACGCACCTCCGCCACACGCCCAAGCCGTGGTTTACGCCGAGAGACAAGAAGCACCGCCACCGCAGCAACTGCCACCGCCGCCGCAGCAACTGCAACTACCACCGCCTCTGTCACAAGAACCACTGCTACCGACGCCGCAACAGTTCCAACCGCTGCCGCCTGCAGCGCCACCGTCGCGCGTTCGCACTGATCTCAGCGAACTTGCAGCCGCTATCACATTGGCTTCAAGAACAGCAGTGCACCCACGCACACTGGAGCTGCCGCCTTTCAATGGAGCGTCAAATGACTGGCTGCCATTTAAAGCAGCCTACGAAGAGACAGCAAGCCGCCTAACAGAACACGAGAACCTGTCACGTCTACGCCGCTGCCTTCGAGGTGCAGCCAAGGAAGCTGTTCAATGTCTCTTCATCGGATCAACAACACCCGCTGCCGTTATGAAGATGCTGCAGACTAGATTTGGCCGCCCAGACGCACTTGTGGCCGTAGAACTCAATAAACTACGGGCCCTGCCGAAGCTTCAAGAGAACCCAAGAGACATCTGCATCTACGCGTCAAAGGTCCTCAACACAGTCAGCACCATACAGGCGTTGGGCAAGCCGCACTATCTTTACAACGCAGAAGTAGTGCGCGGCATAGTCGAGAAGCTTCCGGCAGTGCTGCGATACAAGTACTACGACTACGATGCTGAGCAACCAGAGGAGCAGCCGGACCTATTGAAGCTGTCACACTTCCTGTCCGCTGCGGCAGAAAGATGTGGTACTTTCGCCCCAGCGGAGAACATCGCACCTGAAGACCGGCGGGAGCCACCCGCCAAGAAAGTCGTCCGCACCTACGTTGCTGATGACACGCCGCCGTTGAAGAAACGCACGCCGCAATGCCGCCTTTGCGAAGCCGATCACAAGCCGGCAGACTGCGATGTTATGAAGAAGGCCACGGTATCAGAGCGGTGGGAACTCGCCAAGAAGCATAGACTGTGCTTCCGCTGCCTGTGCACCAGGAAGATACGGCACGTCTGCAAAACGACCCAGTGCAACATCAATGGATGCACATACCGCCATCACAGACTGCTGCATCATGATGAGCCAGAAGCCCAACTGCACCATTGCGAAGAGATACCAACCACCTTCGTCGCGTCGACACAAACATCAATGTCAGCTGCATTGAAGATCATCCCAGTACAAGTCAGCGGGCCAAATGGAAGCGTGGATACATACGCTTTGATGGATGATGGATCGAGCTGCACGATAATCAACGCCGCCACAGCTGAGAGCATCGGTGCCACGGGACAAGCAGAGCCATTTCACATTGAGGGTGTCGCCGGAGTGAAGATTGACAATCCACAATCTCGACGCGTCAACTTCAGCATCAAAGGAAGAAATCAAGAGCGAAGCTTCGACATTTCAGCGAGAACAATGGAAGATCTTCATATCTCATCACAGACGGTGTCGCGACAACTCATTGCAGAATGCAAACATCTGAAGGATCTCGAAGACCAACTCGTCTACGACAAGGGGCAGCCAACGATACTTCTGGGGCAGGACAACTTCCACTTGTTGTTCTCCATGGTGACACGCTTTGGAGCCCGCAACCAGCCTGTCGCGTCACTGACTGAGCTGGGTTGGGTCTTGCACGGGCACGTTCCTCGGCAAGCGCTAGTACATCGTGTTAACCATGTCGTCGTCAGCGCTCCAGAAGAAGAGTCAATGGAGGCTCTTATGAAAGAACACTTCGCCCTGGAGTCCTTGGGGGTGCAGCCACGCAACTCAGTCACCCCGGACGAGAGCCGAGCGCTGAGTATCCTGAAGAAGACAACACGACGCACTCCGGATGGCCGCTACGAGTCCGGTTTGCTGTGGAGACACGACGATTTCACTCCACCTGACAGTTACGACGCCGCCTATCGCCGACTCCTCATGATCGAGAAGAAACTCGACAAGGACAAGAATCTCAAGATGCGATACGAGACACAGATGGCAGCGTTCCTGAGCAGCGACTTCGCGGAAGAAGCGCCGACTACCAAATCAACGAAGACTTGGTACCTTCCGCATTTCGCAGTCATCAACCCACAGAAGCCAGAGAAGCTGCGCATCGTTCACGACGCCGCCGCCAAGTCCAGAGGGGTCAGCCTCAATGACCTGCTGCTGTCGGGACCGGACTTACTCCAATCTCTCCCTGGGATCCTGATGCGGTTCCGCCAGCGACCAATAGCAGTCACCGGGGACATCAAGGTCATGTTCCTACGGATCTACATACGAGAAGAAGACAGAGATATGCAGCGCTTCCTGTGGAGAGGAAGCCGACGCGAGGGCCCGCCAACAGAATACCGAATGAAGAGTGTCATCTTCGGTGCGAAGTCGTCACCATGTACGGCGATCTTTGTGAAGAATGCGAACGCCGAACGCCACGCCGAAGAACATCCAAAGGCCGTCGATGCGATACTACGCAACCACTACATGGACGACTACCTGGCAAGCTTCAACACAGAAGAAGAGGCGCTCGAGATCTCCACAGAAGTAGCTAACATCCACAAAGAGGGAAGCTTTCATTTACATAAATGGGCGTCCAACTCAGCGCGAGTCAGACTTGAATTGGAACCGGAGTCAATCAAGAACATCGTCGAACTTGCGCCGGAGAAGATCCTCGGGATGATCTGGGACACCAAAGCCGACACGCTTGGCTTCAACACCAATTTGACGAAGGTCCCAGCAGCCATCATCATGGGCGAGAGAACACCGACGAAGAGGGAGGCGCTCAGGGTAGTCATGTCGATATATGATCCCCTGGGCCTAGCAACGCCGGTCACCGTACAAGCCAAGAGAATCCTGCAAGACACTTGGCGCTCAGGAACGGGATGGGACGACAAGCTGCAACCGAGCGAAGCTGAGGCCTGGAACATATGGGCCAACAACATTAAGAGAATGGGACAGCTGTCAATCCCGCGCTGCCACCCATACTTGGCACGGGAACGAGCAGCCGAGATGCACATCTTCGTCGACGCCAGCTCAACCGCCTACGCCGCTGCCGTCTACTGGAGAACTACAGATGAAGAGGGGCTGCCACAAGTCTCATTGATCATCGCCAAGGGACGCGTCGCTCCACTGAAGACAGTCTCCATCCCACGCCTGGAGCTTCAAGCGGCTGTACTGGGCTGCCGCCTAGCTCAGACAGCCGTTGAAGAGCATGACTTCAAGCCCACACGCCGGGTCTTCTGGTCAGACTCAAGCACTGTGCTGACGTGGCTGCGCACAGGTCCGCGCAGCTACAAGCCTTTCGTCGCACATCGGGTTGCAGAGATCGCCGAGACCACCAGAACCAATGAATGGCGGTGGGTCCCCACCAAACTCAACGTGGCGGATGACGCCACAAGAATGATGCCGCATGACTTCGACTCAAACCACAGATGGTTTGCCGGACCCGACTTCCTACGTCAGCCGGAAGAAGATTGGCCGCAGCAAGAGTTCGCCGACAAGTTGGAAACCGGGGAAGAGCGCGTGAACGTGGCAACCACGCCACCACGCTTTGCCGAAGCTCTCCCAGATGTCGCACGGTTCTCCAACTGGTTACGACTGATGAGATCCACTGCCAGAGTTCTTCAGTTCACCACTCTGCTGCGCACCAAAGAGGCGGAACACACTATTAACAGCCGCCCGCTGACCCATGTCACCGGAGGACGACGAGCCGATCACGCCGAACCACTTCCTCATGGGAGGGCCGTCCAGAGTGCCGCTGCCAGGCGCTTTCGTCGAAGGAGACGACATCAGCCGCAAGACTTGGATCGCCAGCCAGCGACTCGCCGACGTCTTCTGGGCCAGATGGGTACGCGAGTACCTGCCAGAGCTGCAACACCGGCGGGAGCCCCACACACGAGGGGCCATAAGAATCGGAGACTTAGTCCTCATCGTCGACGGGACACTGCCTCGCAACGTTTGGCCGAGGGGACAAGTCGTAGCTGTCTTCCCAGGACCAGACGGAGATACGCGCTGTAGACGTCAGGACGGCGCGTGGAATCCTGCGACGTCCCACGAAGAAGCTGATCATCCTGCCTGTGAACCGCGAACCGCAAGAATTACAGCTCAAGGAGACTGCGGCGGGAGAAGATGTTCGCGACATAGTGTAATATTTGTTAGTTTAATATTGTGTTTGTAATATTTTAAGTCGTCTACTATGTCTTTGCTATGGTTTAAATAGCCCTGTAAATATTTCGTAATAAAGATTCACTTGTTTGTGTGTTTTCTTGGCGCGGTCAAGTAGAGAGAGAGAGAGAGAGACAGATAGAGAAAAGCGTTCCATCCCGCTCGCTGCTATTTCCTCGCCGCCACAGCCACGCACAGTGTGCGCCAGGTGATCTTCGAGTGTGTTCTCGAAGATCACCTGGCACAGTGTGCGCCCGCGAGTATAAATACGGGCGCACAGCAAGCGGCGACACAGTCCACTTCAGTACGGCGGAGAGTTAACAACACAGTCCACTTCAGTACGGCGGAGAGTTAACAACACAGTCCACTTCAGTCCGGCGGAGAGTTAACAACACAGTCCACTTCAGTCCGGCGGAGAGTTAACAACTCAGTCCACTTCAGTCCGGCGGAGAGTTAACAACTCAGTCCACTTCAGTCCGGCGGAGAGTTAACAACTCAGTCCAATACAGTCCGCCAGAGAGGAAACAACTAGAAGCAGCTAGCGGGAAGCCGGGAGCACTGTCCACTCTCTCCCTACCGCCGAGCCAAGGAAGCTGCAACCTGCCTACTGAAACTCTGCGTGTTCTTTATCCACGTCCGGACCAGCCACCATCGCCGCAATAAGTGTGGGTCGTCGAAGGGGCCCACACAAACTGATAATGATAGTGAATTAATATGGCAAAAAAAAATGCTGATCCATCACCATATCCCCCAGTCGGCAAGCTTTTTACCTCGAAAAAAATCCGAATTTGACGAAACTTAAGTATGTTGTTTGTGACTATTCAGTAGTGCTACACCCAATTTTCCGAACAAATAAAGCTTGTGCTAACTTGACCTTGACCAATGTAAACAGCCCATTACTTCAATGAAACACTTTGACCACACCTCTGACAACCGCCCAGCAACCATCCCGCCGGTGATGTGCCCAAGCAGTTATAGTGAAAGTTGTCTAGTTACTAGAATCTAGTATGAACGATCCTTCCACATGCACCTTGTTCTGTATAGTTGGCGCAGATTCGCGCAGGGTCATGTCGACGATTCTAGCGACGTCCTGTCACTGGTTTAGTGAGTCTAGATAGACTGTGAAGTATGGTCAGCAGTGAGGAACAGGGCTTAATTAGCTGACCCTTAGCTAACCATACTATTAGGGAATGGTACCCATAATTATAAACGAATTTCCCTAAGAGCGAATTTTACCAACGAAGAGTAGCTTTTTACTCGAGAGTAGCTTCTACTTTTTCATAGAATGACCTCATTTTGAACTGTACAAATTATCCCCGGTATAAGTAGTTATTTTCGCATTTTTGTTGGTAAAATCCAGCCTATTTATAAGTATTATTCCCCTAAATATGGTCAGTTAATTAAATGTCACCTATATAATTTACTCTATGCTATGGTATCGGTCAAATGGTGGTCGCAGTGTAATGGGCTCCAATCAAGATGCAATCGGTCGCTGCAACTCATAGAAGGCAGGTCGCCTTGCAGCCGCTATAGAAGGGCGGAACAGGAAGATAGACAGAGAGGGAAATACAAGTTGCAGGCGACCGATTGCTTCGTGAGTTATTGCGCTGCGACTATAGTTCTAGTTTTGGCCACCATCTCAGTAATGTTCAAAGTTTAAACAGAAGTAAAGTTGATGCTGTGCGTTCGTTGGTCCTGTTGCGTACTTACTTCAGTTGCATTCGCGCGCTCGCAAAGCTAACAGCCAGTAGGTACTACCGGTCACAATAAAAACGAATCGTACAGTTTTCGCGCGCAAATTATTCTAAAGTTTTTTTCCCATTTTTAGTTTAGCGAATAATTGTTTTTTTTTTTGTTTTACGAATTGTAAAGCGAATCCTAAAAAGTTGTTAACGTTTCATATTGTTTATTTTGTATAGTTTTTCCTCAAAAGTGAACCAATCAATACTAGTTTGGTGTTTCTGAAAAGAACAATGTTATCACACGTCGGAATTGTTTTGGTAAGTTTCTACATTAGGTACCTATTCCCCAACAAAGAATGCCAGAGCTGGAACAACTATTCAAAGTTGGGTTTTGAAATTACCAATCACCTAATCCCAATCACATATTCCACTAACAAAAGACATAAACGCGCGCAAGCGCACTTTATGTACAATTATTTTATGGTTAATTTAATTACTCACTTTTAATTGTTAGTTGGCTTTATAACGAACAAAAATCGCAAGGAATGGTCATAAATCTACGTAACGTAAAGTACCTAATTTAAGGAACTGTTAATGAGACTTATCACCTTTTTATTGACCGAGCGAGCGAAGCGAGCGAAGCGTCTCCGTTTCAGGTTTGGGCAAAAATGCTTTCGTATGTCTGTCCGGTTGTTCTCCTCTACAGGTCGCATTTATGAACCGATTCTCGTGAAATTTTGTGAGCAG
Organism: Argyresthia albistria; assembly: GCA_963457715.1. Lineage (NCBI taxonomy): Eukaryota > Metazoa > Arthropoda > Insecta > Lepidoptera > Argyresthiidae > Argyresthia > Argyresthia albistria. The sequence goes on from OY735282.1 coordinate 3,596,499, forward strand.
GTTGGAAAAATATATAGAATTTTTTACTCGAGCCAGTTTTTAGATTTTTTTCAAAATGGCGGAGATATGGGGTTTTAAAATGTAAAAAAATCGCTACAACCCAAACGGCTCGATGGATATTAACAAATGAGGTGTCGTTGGATTCGTAAAGACCATGAGAGTGAAACAGACTATATAATTTTAGTAAAAAGTCAATAGGTTGTATTAAAGATCGCGAAATGTAGTTTACAAAGTTATTGGTGCGGCTACTTTCGTACTGCATGTACGTAACCAGGTACATTCATAAGTTTGTATGTGTTATTGAAAGAAAATTATTTGGGTTATTTTTTTTTGTGTGTTAGCAGTTCAGCTTTCCCACCGACATACTCGCGAGGTCTACAGCTCACAGAGCCACTAGTTAAACTAATATTGAACAATAAACACCCGCTGTGTTTGAAGATACGTTTTTAAATTAATTAGCATAAGTAGCGGAATTCAACTGATGATCTTGGGCTTTGGGTTGACAACTGGTGGTCTTTGGGACGACAACTGGTGGATGATGGCTCAGGATCGCCATTTGTGGAAAAGGGGGAGGGAGGCCAAACCCAGCAGTGGAGGTACCCATGGCAGTCATGGAGTACTATTATCTCTCCTTTGGTCATGGCACAGATTAGATAATAGTGATATGGGCTTAAAATAATAGGAGAACTGAAATTCTAAACGGTAGTTTTCTAATAAGTCCAAAAATATAAAATTATTACTCTTCAGGAACTGTCAAAAAGCTCACTTAGATATAGGGGGTGATCAGTGATAGGGGGGTAGTTTAAAGGAATCGTGTCAGTCACCAAACAAAATTGGTGCCGCTGGCGAAAAAATATGCCATTTTGCGCCCTTGGAAGCAATCAATACAATATTGCTATTCGTGTTTCATAATAGACTCAGGCTCCAGATGATCGTGCTATGGACATAAACGTTGCCGCAACCAAAGAGGATACAAACAAGACGCGGCATAACTTGGCCTCGTCACCTTGGACGGAAAATCACAACATGATAGATAACACATTGTTTCTGGCCTCACCAAAGTAAGAACAAGAAACATCGACGTCACAATATTAAACATCCAAGACCTGAGATTTTTCTTTCTTCCCCAGACAGGATTCGAACCTAGGTCCTCTCGCTTGGGAGGTAGTGTCTCGAACTCGAACCATGACATCACAGAGGAATGAGGTCGTCAAAGTATGATATACATACCTACCTATTCAGAGACTATGTATCCAATTGACTGCGCCTGCGGGGGGATGCGGCTCGCCAAACGTTTGTTGTATTTAACAAACGTTCGCATACGCAACCTATGTACGATGACGAGCCGCCAGACAGTTTCGTAGCGGCTGAAAATCACAGCTCTCTTACCTCGTCCCCCGCCGCCCGTAAATTGGTGGTTGGTTGCGTATAAAGGAAAAACTATCCCACCAAAACATTTTCATGTAAAAAATGTAGCCAAGAAGAGGGAAACAAAAAGTTATCAGATCTCAAGTAGAGCCAAGCTTCTAACTCTACACGCTCTAACTGTACAGCCCTAATTTCACAAACTCTAACACCTTACTCAAAATATGTGGCTTGGCCGTTTCACTACCGTCACATGAGCTTAAATTGGATAATTGAAACAAAAAGTAAACTTTAGAAAAAACCGACTTCCATAAACCCTATTTGATTAGATTGAGTTTAATACAAACTGTAACCCCTTAACCCCCCCCCCCCCCCCCTGGGGAATTAATTTTGTCAAATCCCATATCAGTGCTAACCCACGCTACTAAGGAACCCCTGTACAAAGTTTCATGGCTCTTGGTCCACCGGTTTAGGCTATGCGTTGCCCGTCAGCCACGCATTGTATTTGTACCTAGTATTGAGCAGATCTGGTGGCCATATTGAAATTTGTGGAAGTCTCATACTAACATTCATCCCCTAGTTTAGGGGGTTGAGGGGTGAAAATTGCAAGTTTAAGATTTTGCAGTTGTTTGTGTGCTAATCCTAGTCTACATACCAAATTTCAGCTTTCTAGGACTTCAGGAAGTGCCCTAAAAGTTTTGTTGATCAACAGTGAGTGAGTAAGTCAGTGATGAAATCGGGGTTTTTTAGATAGCAATAAAATCTAACTATAAGAGCTAAGTATGCACCTGAAACTTTTTGGGTTTAATGTGTCTACTATTGAGATCATATCCCAAGAATTTCGTCGATCTGGTATAATCCAAACCCAAGTTCTGAGAGTTCAAAATAACGACGAAGGGTTACGAGAAAAGGTGGGTAGTGCCCCAGTGCTTCGCGCTCTTCTTGACGGGGGCTCCACCGTGCCCCCAGATATATGCGCTCTCCATTGGATAAGTGCTCCCTGTACCTATTGCATCATGTCATGACCCATTATAATTTTATAGGCTTGTCATTGTATCCTTATGTATATTTTACTAAATTAACTGGGTCATAAGTTCAGTGGACAGTCGTAAAAACATATTAAGTATATAGCCGAATATATATTCGGGTGATTCGGACACCCGGAACACATAAAGTTATGATAATTTAAATCAATATAATTAATTATACGTTAAGGCGATGCATTGTCGCACATATACGAGAATAGAATATCAGATTTTATGACTACCTACTCAGATTTTATGAAAATTGTGAATGTAATCGCTCGAACGAAAAACTAAAAGTAAGTATTCACTATTCTGAAAAATTACCAAATTCTTACTAATGTATATAATTCTAGTTTAGACTTGGTAGGGCATTTTTTTATTATAATATTTATCGACCATAACTACTTCTACTTTCTACAATAAAATATTTGCATGCTATAATGCTATATAATATTAATTAAGGAATAAAAATGCGTATATATTAATTTAAGAACTGTATGTAATACCAAAATCATAATATGCAAATTTATAAACAAATCTGAAATCAAATATCGACACAAAGCTTCGTCGCAACAAAATAATAATAATTCTTACAAGTAAGTTTTGAAAGTACGAACTTTTTCCAAGTTTTAACATACAAGTTGGGTGACATTTAAAATTATTTGAATTGTATCGTAACAACATAAATTAGGTTCGGGAAACCTGTCGGGTCTATTGAAATAGTATCGTCTCAATTATAAGCTAATCAATATTAATTTTGACTCCAAATGTCATGGTTACGCGATTAACTTTGATCGCCTTGCTGATTTAACTAAACTATCGAATACTGAATTTATTACTTACTAGCGTTAGGCTATTTAAACATAAACATTTACACAGGCATTTTTATACATTGCTTCTGGTCTGGCCCCACACTAGGATACCCTGTGTCGTGGGAACCAGAAACAGCGACAACACAAACATGTAAACATCCAAGACCTGTTTTTTTTATACTTACAATTTTTTAGTTCACGCTCGTTAAAATTATTCCCTAGCAACAGGATTCATGTTGTGGAGAGAATACAATACAGCTGACACACTTCCATCGTATTAACCATACAGGGTGACATATATGTAGCAAAAACAATCAACATAAATTTTATCAAAGCCAAAGGTTTACTGGCCATACTACGAAATCAGTAATTCACGTACCTTGATAGACAATGCAAAACACAAACGATCCATTATTGCTAAACATGACAATAAGCTTGTGCAAAATTAAAAAAAAAAGTGGCCAAGTGCGAGTCGGACTCGAAGGGTTCCGTAGTAGCAAGTAATTATATGACTGGATGTTTGTGTAGTAACTTTGTTTTTCAAAGTGTTTGAATTAATGACAAAGTTATCTTTGCGATTTTTTATAAATATTTTAGGTAGATATATCTTAAAAACTGCTTATTATATTTTCTTTAAACCAATTTTCATCGAAAGTTTATATTGTTTACACAGCATATATTTTTTATAGATATATCACTCTCTTACTTTAAAAGTTAGAGGGGGAGGGTAACACAATTTTTTCCACTTTGATGGGTCTGTCTCTTTAAAAAGATTGACTTTGAGGAAAAATGGTTTTAGAAACCTCCACTTCATTTTGAAGACCTATCTATAAACACCCCACACATGTAGGTTTGATGAAAAAATTATTTTTTTTGTTTCAGTTTCATGTATGGAGAGCCCCCCTTAAATTTTTATATTTTTCAGTTTTTGTATAAAAATCGTAAAGCGGTTCATAGAATACATCTACGTACCAAGTTTCAACTGTGTAGTTCTAATAGTTTTGGAATAAATTTGCTGTGACATACGGACGGACGGACGGACAGACAGAACGAAACTATAAGTGTTCCTTCCCACGGAACCCTAAAAATTGACTAAAATAGTTGTATATTTTGCAATACCTATTTATAAGTAACATTAATTATTATATTAACATTGTGTTTGACATACGCGCATAAAGTCACATAATCGGTCTGACCTCAACAATGAAAATTGTGTTGGTCATAGGAAAACAGGGTCATGAAGGTCAAATCAGACAGAATGTAAAAATTTACATTACTTATTAATAATTTGAATTTTCCATCTACGTTTTCGTTTCGGTAATCTTGTCAAATGTATGGTGAAATGTATGGTCGAATGACCGCCACACAGACACAACGCGCGGCCCCGCCTTCAAACCGCCGTCGCGCCGCCACCGCCCCGCATAACCGGCCAAGTGCTAGCCGGACTCGCGCACGAAGGGTTCCGTAGCATACCGTACGCATACGTTTGTTGTATGGGAGCCCCCCTTAAATATAAATTTTATTTTAATTTAATTATTAATTTTTAAAGTGAGTAATATAACTCAATATTTTGTTAACATTACAAGCGTCTACCTGTTAACATTATCAATATCGAGCAAAAACGAGCAAAAAAACACTTTATTGGAGCCCCCTTAGATATTTATTTAATTCTGTTTTTAGTAAGTATTTGTTGTTGGCAACAGAAATACATCACCTGTGAAAATTTCAACTGCCTAACTATCACGTTTCATGAGGTACAGCCTGGTGACAGACGAACTGACGGACGGATGGACAGCGGAGTCTTAGTAATAGGGTCCCATTTTTCACCCTTTGGGTACGGAACCCTAAAAAGAGTTTCTTGTATTTGACACCCACCCCGTTACCGGGTTGAAAATGTAAAAGAATATCATAATTTTAACCATTACGAAAAATTATGCAATGACCGATTCGCGAGGTCTTCAGCTCACAGAGCCATAGTAAATCTTCCTAAAGGAGGACTTTTAGGTTGAAATTATTCTGTAAATATAGTTTTATTATTATTATGGTTTTAATAACGAATAAGTAATATAGATATGGAATACATTAACATAGTTTTTATTCTGTAATTTGTTTTCACTTTTATACAAGCCTGTAACACTTTTTTTTAGGGTTACGACAATGACCCCTTTAAGATTTAAGTACACCTTTCTAAACAACCTTTCAAAGCTACCTTATGTAATGTGAGTAAATGATCACCAAATCACCATCAATTCAAGTCACACGGATTTATTTATAAAGCGGGCGTAGAAATATAAGTGGGTTTAATTTTAAAAGGTCAAAAAGGTCGTGACCCTAATAAGTGCCACAGTTATAAATTACGAAAAATGCACACAAAATGTGTTACGATAAATAAACGGTGTTACTTATTTATTTATACACTTTGACATTTGACTTGGGATTGTTTCAAGTATAGTCTGCGCCAAAAAGTTCTACTTACTTGATGATGTTAACACGTTGAGGGACACGACAAGACGTCGTTACTGTATGCTGTACTGTACCTATGTTATCGCAGGTATTCTGAAAAATAAAAAAGTTCACAATGATGCGTCCCTTAGTATTGTTACCCTTATGCAGGAAGCACTTATTCAGTGGAGAGCGCATAGATACATTTTCTTTTGAAACACAACTCACCAATTTACGGGCGGCGGCGGGGGACGAGGTAAGAGAGCTGTGATTGGTTAGCCGCTGCGGAACTGTCTGGCGGCCCGTCATCGTACATAGGTTGCGTATGCGAACGTTTGTTGAATACAACAAACGTTTGGCGAGCCGCATTCCCCCGCAGGCGCAGTCAATTGGATATAGTCTCTGCTCTTATGTCTACGGGAACCTCTTATACAATTTTTAAGAATTATATGAATTACCAGCTAAAGGCGGCAGTTGAGAGGTTAAATAAATATCTTACCTCAATCTCGCAACCTCGCTAAAGAAGGAAACAAGAACAGTATCGGCCATTGTTTTGGCACGTCGGGTCTCGTCTCGCTATCTCTCTCTCTCCCGCCAAATCACGTGCCAAAACAACAGTACTGTATGTGTACCTATCCATGTTAATAAAAAGTTGTTCCCGGAGTAATTTTGGGGTGGGGAATACAAACAAAATGGACAAATAACAAACACTAAATGGAAATGGGCAGAACGAAATAAACCATGCATTTTAATTCCACGCAGTGCCAACTTACTCTGCGGTTACTATACCGACTCTAGGTTAACCTTTCACTGTGTCAAAACGCTTGCTCGTCGCTAACCGGCAGAGTAAATATTCTGAACAATGTGACATGCGCAGACGCATAACGTGATAAGTGATCTGCTGTAATTCAATCATAACCATTGGAATGTTACTTGCACAACATTGCGTCACGCCTTTTCCCATACGGGGTGGCAGTGGTACATTGTAGCCCAAGTGGTGTATTGTAGAGAGCTAGCCCATCGCCACAGCTATAGAGTAAGGTTTCATTACCATGTTTTCCATCACCCTTACAAGTACTAAAGATAAATTACTTAATCCCAGTTTCTGAGACGCTGATCACAGGTCACGATTAACTAATCGGTGGTTAATTCAATCGCTCTGTTAGCAAATCGTAACCTGTGATCCGCATCCCGGAAACTGGGGGTTACATTACATTTCAGACATGCCGTTGACAATACTTACTCGTACAATAGGCTCGTGGGCGGTAATCCAATAAATCTAGGAACAAGTCTCATTATGTACAAAATGGCTTGACATTCTTAGAATTGTATATTTCCAGCAGATATATTTTATTAAGTCAATTTTGTGCAAGAAAGACAGCATTTGATGGCACTTTTCCGTGATGTCATTCTGTTGGTATTTCATAGAACTCGGGAACGAAAGTTCCGTTTTGACAGTTCATAAAATGTATCTATTTTGACTTGACAGGCCATAAGCCTATATACACTACTATAAACACCGAAAATTCACATATTATCAATTGTATGCTTTCTGTGAAATAGGATCAAACTTCTATGATCATAGTCTATATGAATCATAGGTTGTTATTACACTGTCATAGGTTTATCATACTTAATATTGAGTCCTACATCTATGGTCATATTTCTATGATAGTCTAATATCGGCCAAGACGGTCACGGTAATTTTTCGGATCAGGATTAGTACTTAGTACCAAATCTGAATCGATATATAAAGGCTATGTTGGTACCTAATCCGACTGATCGTGACTGTACAGAACAAACACACACAGTGGCAAACTGTGTGAGTGACATTCACGAGTTTGGAATTTACTTGGCGACATTTCGGAGAATCTCTTGTGAATCCACATACCGTTGAAATCATAGTCATATGCCCGGTTTCCTGGGCACTGATTAAAGTTAACAGGTTGGTTAAATCAGCATCAGCCAATCACGAACCGCTATTATTCAAAATGACGGAACTTGATTGGCCGAAACTGATTTAACCAACCTGTTAACTTTAATCAGCGCCCAGGAAACTGGGTGATAGTCTTCAGAGGAAACGCTGGCCCGGCTATTGTTCAGATAATTGAAACAAAAAGTAAACTTTAGAAAAAACCGACTTCCACAAACCCTATTTGATTAGATTGAGTTTAATACTAACTGTAACCCCTTATCCCCCCCTCCCTTGGGGAATTAATTTTGTCAAATGCTATATCAGTGCTACCCCACGCGACTAAGGAACCCCTGTACAAAGTTTCATGGCTCTAGGTCCACCGGTTTAGGCTATGCGTTGCCTGCCCGTCAGCCACGCATTGTATTTGTACCTAGTATTGAGCAGATCTGGTGGCCATATGTGGTCTTCATCAGCAGTTCCGCATCACAATATTATGCTTACCATGTGCATTTGCACGAGTTATTATGAAAAACACAAAAATCACTATAGGTCTGCCTATAATATTTGAAGAGTTCTCTCGATTTCTCCAGGATCCCATCATCAGATCCTGACCTGGTGTCAATGGGACCACCCTTGAGGTATTACCTATACGCCGAAAAAAGATTTGTTCAAATCGGTTCATAATTGGCGGAGCAATCGCGTAACAAACATAGAAAAAAAAAAAAACATACGGGTCGAATTGAGAACCTCCTCCTTTTTTTGAAGTCGGTTGAAAATAGGTTTGAACTATTGTGGACCGATTTCGCGCCACTCGATTAACATAAGAAATATAGGAGCCGTAACACCATAAGCTGAATCTAAAAGTTCTTGAGTTTGACATTTCAACATGAATCTGCTGCAGTCTAAATTATCTTTGCTGTACACCACTCAGTAACCGTCATGCATCATCATCATCCACGTGGATTTTATGGTTTTATATTCATGGTCCTTCTCACATTTGTTACCAATAACACTTCAGAAGATTTTAAACCAATTACGACTAATTCAATATTCATTTATTTCAGACTGTTTAGTCCATAGTGTTAGTAACAATATCTTAAAGTCTAGAGTTAGTAACAAACATAAAATTAAAATAAAATACACACACACGCGAGCATCTCATCTCGTAGTGTGGAGCTGCACCCAACGACTCAACATTGGGGAGTCCCACCGGTCTATAAATACACTCAGGATTCTGTTGGTGCTGCCGCGGAGGCGAGCCAGCATGGAGGCGCTTCGTTTTCTCATTATAGCGTAAAAGTCATCCGTACGCGCCTCCGCAAACATGCCAGAGGCACTGCAGAACCGCGGCAGCCGCAGCAGAACCCTGAAAGCGTTATTATACTGGACCCGCAGGTCGCTATATGCCCGCTGCTTAAAGTCGACCCAAAGGCTGCAGGTGTAAAATGACTGGCAGTATGCTTTAAAAAGCGTGATTTTAACTGCTTTCGTACACCAATGATTCTGTGTAAATATTAGATGACCTCTAAACACTCTTGACATCGGTGACGGTAGCTCAGTGTTTTCGTAGCTCAATTAAACTTAAAATAATATTAGTTATCAAAAGACTAGTAAGGTATTACTTGTATTGCGTGCGAGCGTTCCGAGGCCTAGCGGTATTAGCAAATAAGAGTCCGTGGACAGGTGAACTGTTATATCCAGGGAGCACTTATCCAGTGGAGAGCGAATAGATACATTTTCCTTTGAAACACAACTCACCAATTTACGGGCGGCAGGGGACGAAGTAAGAGATATCTCAAGGGTTGAGGTATCTCATCTCTTGAGTTAAGGGTCCAACAGATGAGAAGTACTTACTTACGGAAGTAAGGTTTGAAGATTTTTGTATGGTTCCTGGGATACTAGGGTAACTAGGGTAGGGAAAAACCGAAATAGGGTAAGTACTTGAAGTTTCAAGTATTTCCAGGCTTCATACTAAAATAAAAAAAACGATGTTCTCTATTTTTTGTAATGATTTTCATAATTATAGAATAAAACTATGTAGAACATAATGGAGTAAATAATATTTCAAAATCAACGAAGTTCAAGCACGTTTGCGTAATGTTTAACCTTGTGGACCTTGATAAAGTGATGCTTCCAATGTAACACATAAAACATTTAAATGGCTATGTCGAAACTCTCAGTTAAATAAAACTGTCAACAAACGTAAATTTTGGCATAATATTGAACTTCGGAGAAGGACATAGGAAGGCTAATAAAATGTGAAAAGGTGGGCGACAATAGCCAAAGAGTACTAGCAGTAGCAGCACCAACTAGCAGTAGCAGCACCAACTAGCAGTAGCAGCACCAACTAGCAGTAGCAGCACCAACTAGCAGTAGCAGCACCAACTAGCAGTAGCAGCACCAACTAGCAGTAGCAGCACCAACTAGCAGTAGCAGCACCAACTAGCAGTAGCAGCACCAACTAGCAGTAGCAGCACCAACTAGCAGTAGCAGCACCAACTAGCAGTAGCAGCACCAACTAGCAGTAGCAGCACCAACTAGCAGTAGCAGCACCAACTAGCAGTAGCAGCACCAACTAGCAGTAGCAGCACCAACTAGCAGTAGCAGCACCAACTAGCAGTAGCAGCACCAACTAGCAGTAGCAGCACCAACTAGCAGTAGCAGCACCAACTAGCAGTAGCAGCACCAACTAGCAGTAGCAGCACCAACTAGCAGTAGCAGCACCAACTAGCAGTAGCAGCACCAACTAGCAGTAGCAGCACCAACTAGCAGTAGCAGCACCAACTAGCAGTAGCAGCACCAACTAGCAGTAGCAGCACCAACTAGCAGTAGCAGCACCAACTAGCAGTAGCAGCACCAACTAGCAGTAGCAGCACCAACTAGCAGTAGCAGCACCAACTAGCAGTAGCAGCACCAACTAGCAGTAGCAGCACCAACTAGCAGTAGCAGCACCAACTAGCAGTAGCAGCACCAACTAGCAGTAGCAGCACCAACTAGCAGTAGCAGCACCAACTAGCAGTAGCAGCACCAACTAGCAGTAGCAGCACCAACTAGCAGTAGCAGCACCAACTAGCAGTAGTTTAATTAAGTTACATTTCCCCCAGTTTCTGAAAGATTAATTCACATTCAAGAGTAGGGCTAACGTTTTTAGACAACAGTTTCGAAGATTCACGATAGAGGCACGTGCTTGGCTGAAATGAGTTTACAGCTACTTAATTTATCAATCGACGCCCGGGTTCGAATCCCGACTAGAGATAGGAAGAAAAAAAATAAGATCCTGGGATGTTGGGATCTGGATGATCTGGGATGATGAAAGTGTGCGGCGAGAAGTGTATCATTGTGGGTAAATGTTGTGTTAACCCTTTTGTATAAGCAAATAAACGTTTTGAAATTGAAATAAATGCTGTCTGTGGTCAGGTCGTCGCGTGTTCAGCGATGTCGCTGAGTCAGCGGCACGAAGAGATCATCAGGAACGACTTCGAAGGCCCCGGTGCCGACGGGGCGTACAAATGGGCGTTGCAGACAGGTGAGTGTAAAGTTACTGCTTGCTACAGGTCGTTGCAGACAGGTGAGTGTAAAGTTACTGCTTGCTACAGGTCGTTGCAGACAGGTGAGTGTAAAGTTACTGCTTGCTACAGGGTCCTTAATGATCTACCCTTATTTTATAAGACGTTTTTGTTATTATGGAGTGCGATAAACGAAATGAATATGAATACTTGATTATGATGAAGTCCTCTTCGTCGTATCCAACGATACCTTTGCTATTTTCTTTCGTGTGCTCTGATGTGGGTGGCGAATCCGGACTTGCTTTTAATTAATTTCTTTAATAAAACCAAAACATTCACTAAGCTAAACTTTGAAAACCTTTTGAATGACTGCAAACAAATTGATTTTAGTAAAATACTTGCGACAAGCAACATAAACTGTGCCACAAATATGTTTTAGAGTCACTGAACACTATTATTTCGAAAAATACTATTACCTAGAAACAAAATAACATTTAAACCGTGGATTAGGTACCGTTGGTTTGCTAAGGTGCATGCAACAAATACTAAAAAACAAAAATAAATTTAATGGGGGGCTCCCATACAACTAATAATATACGGATAATGGTACGGAGCCCTTCGTGCGCGAGTCCGACTCGCACTTGGCCGGTTATTTATTACCGTGTCGACGTGCGCTCCGTAGGAGAGGCGGCGAGCGTCTAAACGTTTTGATGATCACGGCGAGCTCCAACGAATGGCGCAAAAAATTGGTTCGCGGTGTCGGTTCCATACGCTAGCAATAGCTATTCAACTACTAGTAGTTCAATGGATGATGATATCTCTTACAGAAGGCGGTATCTTCCACGAGCAGCGCGGGTCGCCGCAGCCGAGCTCCTCATCATCAGGAGCGAGCGAGCTGGTTGAAGGACAGTACCAGTATACTGCGCCGGACGGACAGGTAGGTACTAGGTAGCTGATGATGATGACTCTTACAGAAGGCGGCATCTTCCACGAGCAGCGCGGATCGCCGGAGCCAAGCTCCTCATTAGCAGTGAGCGAGCTGGTTGAAGGACAGTACCAGTATACTGCGCCGGACGGACAGGTAGGTACTAGGTAGCTGATAATGATGACTCTTACAGAAGGCGGTATCTTCCACGTGCAGCGCGGCTCGCCGCAGCCGAGCTCCTCATCAGCAGCGAGCGAGCTGGTTGAAGGACAGTACCAGTATACTGCGCTGGACGGACAGGTAGGTACTAGGTAGCTGATGATGATGACTCTTACAGAAGGCAGTATCTTCCACGAGCAGCGCGGCTCGCCGCAGCCGAGCTCCTCATCAGCAGCGAGCGAGCTGGTTGAAGGACAGTACCAGTATACTGCGCCGGACGGACAGGTAGGTACTAGATAGCTGATGATGATGACTCTTACAGAAGGCAGTATCTTCCACGAGCAGCGCGGCTCGCCGCAGCCGAGCTCCTCATCATCAGCGAGCGAGCTGGTTGAAGGACAGTATCAGTATACTGCGCCGGACGGACAGGTTTCCTCACGATGTCTTTATTACCTTTCGAACGTTCGTGAAGTTTGGAAACTAGTCACGTAACTTTTTGAACACTGGCAAATCGCATACATTTCTTACACCCGGTTTCCGAAAGTGTTAATAAACTCTAGTGACAACTGGTTAAACTCTTGTCTAACTGATTTCAGCCACCACGTGCCGCTATTTTGAATTAATCTCCGATAAATCCCTTGTCACATTTGATTGCCCTTTCAGAAACTGGGGGCTATACCGTGGCGCGCGAACGGTCATTGCATCTTACCTCCGCTGATCCGAAAAACGAAAGTCTGAATTATTCTATTGCGGTCCACAGGTGATCCGTCTCCTCTACACCGCAGACGAGAACGGCTACCATCCGACAGGCGACCACCTGCCCACCCCCCCGCCGATACCCGCCGCCATACAGAGAGCGTTGGACTACCTGGCCAGCCTGCCCGCTGATAGGGACTACAATAACCACTAGGGTCACTGGCCAACTTCGCTACACAACATGCATGCGCTACGACGAAGTTAAGGGCCTAGGCAATCAGAACTTAGAATTTCATCCTTAACTTATTTTTAGAAGAAATTAAATAAAAAAATAAAAAATGTTAAAGCCAAGCTAAGCAAGTGTAACTGAGGAGCATACTGTGCGTTTTTATAATGATTTGATAAATAACAAGAACACAAATTCAGATGCGGTGCGAAATTGTAAAATAAAACATTTTGACAGACAGATTTTCTGGCAACTTCAGGAAACTTTTCTATCGAGCAAAATTAATGTTTATGGGAAAGCGAAGTCACGCTGACACTCGTGATAAACAAGCTAGTGAAAAAACGTGCAATAATACTCATAATCATTCCGAGCGATTGGTGTTTTGCTAAAGGCTGTTTTTTTGCCTAGGGCGCCGTCTTAAGAACATATGGGAACGTCTACGTGACCCATTTTTGGCTATTATTGACCCCCTCCCCCCTTGCGTTTTGTACATTGTAACACCCACATTCGAACTCTTTGTACATTGTGACGTGAACAGCCTATGTACCGTAACGGCGGGCGGCGGGACCACTGTACACAGGAGCAATCTAAGGGCGCGTTCGGCAACGGGTATTAATCACTCCGAGTGATGCGAAAATTACCCCAGAGCGTTCGCAAACAACCCGAGGGTAACCGAACTGTTACCTGACAGCTGTCAAACAGTGTTTTCGGACGGCTCTGCCCTCCTAGACAAAGTTACGCTAACGCTAGCGAAACGATAACTTTTATGTATGCGATTTGATATTTGGATTCGCCACGCGACGTCAAATCACATAAATAAAAAGTTTTCGTTTCATTTCGCTAGCGTTAGCGTTTAACTTTGTCTAGGGGGCAGGTGAGGCTCAGGCAGAGTATCACTCTGACAAGTGCGATTTCTCACCCTCCTGGTTCAGCGTATCCATTTTCCGGGTGAATTTCCACCCTAGTTCCCTGACGTAGCCTAAGTAATATGAAACCACTGAGTATGTATGACAGCCAAGCAAGACTGGTAGTTTGTACAAGCGAGGTATTTTGAAGACCCCTTTCCACCCTTAACGGGTCACGAGGTAGTATGGGTACGTTCTTTTGTATGCGATTTGACGTTCGTCCGCCGATTATTTCAAGACGTTTTGTTAGCTTCGTAGCGGTGAATGTATGTTATCTTGGGTCCTTTTTTTGTTATGGAAAACGTATAGCGATAGCGTGTCGATAGCTCAGGAATTCAGGATGCAAAATGACGTATCTGGCTTGTACGGCTGTAACGCGGCGCCTGTATTTTTGTTTGGAGTTTTGCGAATACGGCAAACAGTTACGACAGTTTGTGCCCTTCGAAGCACTCGATATGCTATCGCGGTGTGTTTTCCTTTAGAGAATCGGGCTCCAGATTATTGTGAGACGCCGTCGAGGACGGTATAGAAAATAGATTTGAATCAATACTCCTGTCATACCTACTTAGTTTTTAGAGGAACTCTCAAAACACTAAATGTTTTTTCAAGATAAGACATTGAATCCTCCGACATTGAGTGAAGACATTGAGTGCTCCATGGATCGATTTGGGTATACTAAATCGATGGCTCCATGGTCTAGTGGGTTTCACCTTGCTTCTCACGCAGGAGATGCAGGGCTACTATCATTAGTTCGTAGTATGTAGTAGTAGTAAAACTCCTCCACCAACCCGCACTGAGCCAGCGTGGTGGAGTATGGCTCAATCTTACTCGGATCCGGGTAAAGGCCTGTGCCCCTCGGTGGGGACATTAATGGGCTACATTTACATTTAAGACATTGAAACAAGAAAGTATTCGATGGCCAGTAAATATAATTATAAGGACTAGAAATAAGTTTTCTGAATTTTATACATTATTAATTTTTATATAAATCTTGAGAACAAAGTATGTTTGTTTTTTGTCCTACCCACCCAGACATCATTCCGAACGAACACTATAAAACCGATTTGATCTGTAAGCACAATCACGAACAAAGATTCGATAGAAAACTATCGAAAAGTCAAATGTCAGTGATTCTTATTCTTCATGACCTAAAATACAATTTCCTGCGTCCTCGAAAACGTTTTGCTATCTCGAAAAAGCTCGTGATCGAGGCTCAGAACAACTTTATTTTTGGGTTGAACTGTTCGGAACATGTCACTATTTGGCCCCGCTCATGTGGGTCAGGGCGCTTCAACCAACCCCCTTGAACAAGAATAGGAGAATAGAATACAACTCTTTTATTTAGAATAGAGTAGAATGCCATTTATTTACTGTATCAGCATAAACACAAAGAATAATGAAATAAAAATAACACAAAGCAAAACAAATCAACAAAAACAAGACACAAAATATCTACAGGATGTAACAGAAAGGTGTAGTCATATTTTAGGGGGTTGTTAGTGACATCATTCTGAACAACTTTCACTGTGGGATCGACTTGATCAGAGCAACTTTATTTTTCACTCCACCATACAGATCAGCTGAGCGCTAGGCCCGAAATGTATTGAGTTAATAAAAATAAAGTTGCTCTGATCAAGTCGGTCCCATAGTGAAAGTTGTTCAGAATGATGTCCCTAGCAACCCTCTTTCGGCTTGTACACCCCCTTTCTGTTACACCCTGTAGATATCTACGCTACCGTTGTTCAATACCGTATTCAGCCATCTTAGCTCCTGCACTAGCTGTGGTTCAGAATGATGTCCCTAGCAACCCTCTTTCGGCTTGTACCCCCCTTTCTGTTACACCCTGTAGATATCTACGCTACGGTTGTACAATACCGTACTCAGCCATCTTAGCTCCTGCACTAGCTGGAGTAGGAGGCCTGGGTGTTCAAGGAGGAGGAAATAAAAGAGTTCATTGTAAACTGATGAGATGTATTCTCGTGTTAGAGCCTCAGAGGTCGAACTCTATGATGTCTGCGAGGTCGATCTCTCCTTCAAGGTCACTGTCGCTGCTGTTCTGCGACGCCCGCCTGCAACCGAAACAATTATCATCACTGTCGGGAAATCTAATTTATCTTGACCCAACTCATCGGAATGTAACTTATCGAAATCAAATCTCAGACACCACAAAATACATTTAATTAATTAATTAATAAACATAGTTTAAAATATGTGGTGTCTGAATTAATAAACATAGTAAAATATGTGCACATATTCATTTATTTTAAACTATGTTCATTAATTCAGACACCACATATTTTAAACTATGTTTATTAATGTTTTTTTTTTTTTAAGCATGGGATAATTGCTTTTAAACATGTTTATATAAACGAAATCATTATGAGAGGAACCTAAAACACAGGTCAGTCAGAA